>ML791792.1:408632-422152 GCA_009831015.1 Picea engelmannii
AGGATGAAATATTATCATATTTATGACATTAAGAGGGTTGAAGATGAAAAGCATTTTTCCTTAAAATGTCCAGCATATACCCATATTAGATCTCAATTTAAAAGGTTTTCACAACTACTCATATTGGTGCTTGAACTTTATCTAGATGATGATGATAATAATAATAATAATAAGTCTTAGGTTGAGATTTAAAGGGTGAAAATTTAAATCATTTGTAAAATTAAATTAAATTTATTGTGCAAAATAATAAAGTAATAATGAAGTTATGGTGAAATAACCCATTATTGTGGATGAAAAAATTAAAATATAAATAAAACATATATTATAAATATGAATTAGGAGGTAAGGAAGAAACCAAATTAAATTTAAAAATACTATGAAAATAGAAAATGGTCAAAAAGTTAAAAATAAACAATTAAATTCAAAATATTATGAAAATAGAAAATGAAACAAGGGGTGTCGGCCCAAAGGGGAGGGGGATAGAAATCAAATTTAAATAACAATAAGAGGTGTTGAAACGGTGCCAACCAATTTCCCACAGGTTTGGGTAGATTTTTTGCCTCCTATTATTCTGGATTTAGTTGAACAAATCAGCTAAAAATAGAATATGGTTAGGTGCATATTAATTGTAACTGTGGGATAGATGCTAAAGATTAATGTAATCCTGTAGAGGCAGATTGTATGTGTGTGAGATGGTTGTAAGCCTAAGTTTTGATGTTGTAATTCTCCCTTGAACAATAAGAAAATTGATTATTGTTGCCCTATGGATGTTTCCCTTCAGAAGGGTTTTACCATGTAAATCAATGTGATCTTTGTGTGTGATTTCCATTGTCCCTATTTTGTTTTCCATCAAATTTGTTTGTGTTTATGTTTTCGTTGTGAAACAAGTGGTATCAGAGTTCTTCCAACACTTGGATCGCCCAAAATATCTCTTAAACTCATGCAAATCCACTCAGCTCAGCTCGCCTGCTAAGATGCCACTTGTTGTGAAGCGAAACCATAAACACAAAGATTTTAATGGCAAGGCATGTTGGAAGAGCTTGACCTATGTGTCGTATGCTGGAAGAGGATAGATTTGTTGCAGGGGGTGATAATGTTTTGCCTATCTCTCCCTAAGCCTTGTTGGAGGGGCAATAAAGGGTCTTAAACTTACGTAACTTGGATTCATGGAGATCATATCTCTCATAACCCTTAGAGAGGCGCAATAATTGGGTACCATCGCCCCTAAGCAGTTTAGAAGGTGAAATAAGAGCGATACTCCAAATATCATCATGTCTTGCACCCGGCAGCAGGTGTGATAACCTGTAATCATTTGTAATCACATTTTACAAAGGGGGCAATAACTTAGAAAATTATTTCTTCACCATCGTGGAAATTCAAGGAAATTTTGACATGAGGTATGTTTATATATTAAAATTTGTATGCATTATGCACATAGGACTCTATTGAGCGCTCAACACACCCTAAAAAGCCTCATGAAATTCTATCACTTTTTGGGTACCACTTGTTTTCTTTTACTGTCTAAATTGAGTTCACTTCGGAGGATGGTTTATTTTGTTTTGTTTTCATGACTCTTATCAATCAAGTTGGGTTTGTTTGAACTTGTTAAATGAAACCTTGTGTCTAAAATAAATTGACATCCTAACTAAGAATCTATAGCTAACATTGCGACCAGCGTGCTTGTGTTTGGTGTCAACAAACTTCAAGCAGGTAAAGTGGTCACACAGTTACACTAATCGTCGATCGTCAATGCACCATCGACATCCACAAAAGGCGTAGTTGGTTTGCATGAGTTATTCACCATGAAGTTTCAAGAGATACTCAATCCCCATCGGCATCGGCAAAGTACAGGAGGGATAGGCATTGACAAAAGCCATAAAGAAACCATTGATAGTCAATGACCAATGGGCTTGCTCAAGGTCGAGGAGATCTATAAGGGTTAAAACAATTGATTTTGTCTGCGATAAACATAGCACTGATCGTAGAACCCCGATACACTTTCGGCATCTGGAAATTTTCGAGAGAGTCAATCCGGGATCACTCGGGTAGGTTTATCCCTGATCATTGATCCTTGATACCTTTCGATGATGGGGATATAAGATCGGGTTTTAGAACGTTTAGATTAAGAAAATTCATGATTTTGAATAACACGGGTAAATGAAGAGGTCGGTCTCAAGTGCCACGTGTCTTTGTCGCATAGGGTGTCATACATCCTAGTTTCGTCTCGAGTCATCTTAAGGTTTCCTATGTCCTAGTCACACCTCCAAGTTAGCCTTGCCACGCCAGCTCTGTACGAAAATATCGTTTGATGTCGGAGCCTTTGCAAGGAGATATCAATGAAAAGTGTTCAAAGCGGAAAATCGACCCCCGACTCACCAGCTGGACTAGTAAAACGATGGTATGTTTTTAGCATAAGATACGATCAGATTCTAGCATTTAATAGACTAGTTAATGCTTCATCCCACATATGTTGCTACCTCGTGAGTCGATTGAACAACAACGATTTGAAATCACCGATAGGCCATGTTACAACCCGCGCTCGCGCCGTCAACCTACAATTGAATTTAATTTTAAACGTCTTTGAATATATGGAAGTAGATTTAATAGAAATACAATCATAACCCAAATTGAATGGTTGATGCGACAAGGTAAGTTCATCCATGTTTAAATATCTAGAACAGATTTGAAAATTTTCATTCTGTGCACAAGTTTGAATTCCAGAGCATCTGAAGAAGAAAGAAAACGTATTGAGATTGTGATGATTCTCATATTATCAAGACCAGGTTAAACAAGCAGCATAGGTATGTGTTCAATTTTGTCAATTCGACAGTCGTGATTTTTTATATATACATTTGATTTCTTGCACAGTCTATAACTATTTTCTAAGTTGCAGGGAAAATTCCTCCGAGAAATTCAACCACTAGATGCTCGTCGAGAGAACCCAAGCTAAAGGAAGCAGAAACAGGTGAAGGCTCTTTTCCTGGTACTGTGAGGTAGTTGGAGTACGCTCCCAGGGAAGATTCAGTCGTAAAAACCTCAACAAATAAATCTTTTGTTCAACCTCTGGTCTTCGGTGATACAGAAGCAAACACCGGTTCCAAAGAAATGCTCCCACAGTGGGGAGACCTATTCAACAGAATCAGTCGAGAGGAGTACCTGTAATGTATCCCACACAATGAACCGGATGTAAGGGAGCTTGATGACCATGTGTTCCCAAATATCTGACGGTCATATTTGCACATGGTACCCTGCAGAACCTCATATTTCCCATGCATGGAGGTTTTGAAGTGGCTAATCGACCATACAGACAAGAAAAAACGCTTAATCAACGATGATAATTGTGGGTGTGTCAAATTTTTCCTCCCGACAGAAGTCCAGAAGTAATACAAACTCAGAGACCCAAAGGAGCGGCCAAACATAGACTTCATGGTGAAGTTCTACGAATTCCAGGACACCAGCCGATTGATGGCCTCATGGTGGAAGGAGGACAAAAAGTTTACAAACCGGAGAAATTCATGGTATGGGACAGTTAACCTAAGGGAGCCATACATCTACTTGATGGCTCTCATCTATCAACTGTATGGAGAGAAGGACTGCTTCAAGTTTTCGGAAGCATGGATTCCCTTGGCATACACAGTGGCAATCTCTGGAAGCATCTTCAACTGGGGAGCACTAATTTCCAAGCAATTGAGCATTTGTGTACAACAGGCTCAGAGGTCGAAAGAAAGGGAAGCCCCCGCTTTCCACATGGCCTCGTACATGCTTGATGTGATCTATGTGAGAAATTTCTTCACCAACATGAATTTAAGAGGGCATGTTGTGGAGCTCCCTGTTCATGTTATTTCAGCATACTATGGGAGAACATGTACAAAAAATCCTATGCACTCATTTGTGATGAATTCATCGCCCGTATTCATTTTATTGTATATAAAAAGGAGTGCCTGAGACTATCTGTAGTAGCCAAGAAAATGGTAGTGAAGGTAGGCCACTGGTATTTAGATGAACACACAACCTATATCAGGGTGTTTGGGGCCACTGAAGCACCGCATATACTCCTTTCTCATGTCCCATACCGTCTCATTGTGTGATAAATCTCTTATCATACTATCCTGTAGGGCTATAGTGCCATGCTAGTCAAGGACAAGAAGCGGGCTTTCATACCCTACGATTTCCATTTGGTGTTTTAGTTGGTAAAGGACACTGCTCAAGAAAAACAAGAAGGGTTGAGCCAACTTGAATTCAAGTTCCCGATAGATTGATTCCACAAGCACAACCCTAAAGGCCTGGTTCCTCAACATGCTTCATAGGTATCCTCCTGTTGTCCATACGCGCATGACAAATTTGAAGATGAAATTTTAATAGAATGCACTCATGACTGGGTGAAGGTAGTACAGAGAATTACCAACCCGAACATGACCAGGTTCAAGCCTATGAGCATGGATGAACAGGTGGAGACAATAGAGCAAACAAACCAAGAGGCCCTCATAGTTAGGGAAGAAATTAGAGTAGCAGAAACTACAGAGGCACAAAGAAGAGGATTGCTCTTCCTAGAAGGGGCGCAGAGAATCATTGATCATCTACTCAATGACCCTGATCTCGTAGAGATGTAGAGGACTCTTGTTGATGATCCAATCGAAATAAAAGGAGAGCCAAGTAGCTTAGAGCCAATACAACTTGAATAAATCACCAGGCCAGAAAACCCTGAAGTTCCACCACCACAGATCAGATCACCAAGGGGGATTTCAACCCAGCCTGAGATAGAAAGGAGACCAGGTAGGAAAAGTGTACCAAACCCCTTGTTTGACTTAATAACCATCTATGATGATGAGGAGATTTTGGAGGTGTCCCAGCTAACTCCAGTGCAGATTACAAAAAAAAAAGGAACCTAAGAAAGCATCTACCCCAGGTCCTGATGCTTCAATTCAAAACCTTTCGCATAGCAACCATGAGGTCGAAAGTGTCTTAGACACTGAAATAATCGAATTTCCAGGAACCCCAATAGACAGCTCAAGGGATGAGCTAGGATCGGGTGGCCAAAAAGAGGAAATGACACAACAAGAAATCGGCACTTTGACAACCAATTACCAAGTAAGTACCGAACCTACCCCTAGTTCTTCAGTTTTGGCCGATACCTCACCAGTTGATGAGAAACAAATGGAGGTCAAGCCATCGGGACATATGGAAGAAGTGCAGGAACCCATCCTAGAACATATACGGAGGAGAATTTTCTCAGCATAGAGCGTGCCAAGACATCTAAGCTTATCGGGGCAGGGATGGATATCACAGATGCCACATTGGATAGATCAAGAAAAGATGAAAAGGATTTGGTCATTAGACTTAAGGAGTTGGAGCACATGCGCCATTTGGAAAAATACTATGAGGACTCCACACAGGCCACGATGTTTTTAAGAAGTGAGTTCCAATATTCCTATGCCAAATTCATGAATGAACAACACCTTTTCACTAAATGTATAGCTGATTCCCAAGAAGACACCTGTATGGCACTACCAACCTACAAGAACGTGGAAAGGTGGTATGAAAAAGCTCACCAAGTAGTATAAAGGATTGATTACATCAGCGCGGTTCAAAAGGGACGAGACACCGAAGAGAACGGCATTCAGTTGCTAAGGGATAGTAGCATCGATCAGATCAGGAAAGAGGATGAATACTGGGTAAAAATGGCCTAGGAACCTCATCGAGAGATTCAGGAGAAGTGGATCAGATGCAAAAAGAGATGGGAAAAGATTAATCGGGAGATGAAAGGCATCGACATCCCAGAATTCGGCTCACCTGAAGACTTTGTCAATCTGCATGACATAGTCAAGAAACATGCAGAACAAGACTTGACATGGACAACAAAGATAGCAAAGTTGGCAAGCATGGCATTAGGTCAAGTACAACATTTCATGGAGCATCTGATTAAGGCTCAACGGTTTGTGCAGTGGTTGAGTGTTAAAATAATTAAGTACAGAGAACGAGCAGTAGAAGTGAAAGAAATCCTTTCAGCCCTGATGGACCAGCACAGGTTATCGTATGCCAACATATGCAAGGAACATTTCTTCAAATGGTCGAAATATGAGAAGAGTCATCCACTTAGGTAAAACTATTCGATGATTCTTAGAGAACGGAGGGATTAAAGCACCAAATGGGATATTTTGTTTTACTTAGCTTTCACTTGTAATAGTTATTTTTAGTTAATGATTCATTATAAATAAGAGGATTGACCTTTTAGCAAAGGTTGGTTGTTTTGTAGCTCTAATTCCATTTTTCTTGGAACCTAGGGTTTGGAGCAACTGCAAGCTAGGGTTTTCCAGTCGCGGCCATAGAAGAGGACAACATGAGCACCAAAGGGGGGGTAAGGGTACCCCCTCATACAAACAAGTAGTGGTGGATAGAGGGAAAGGGCAAAGAGGTGTATTTTTCAAGACACCAATGACAGGCACCTCGGGATCAGACCCAGAAAAAGGTCAGGAAAGGAACCAGGGAAAAGTGAGTGCATGGAAGAAGACGCCACAGAAACTTAGAGTGAGGCACAAGACATAGAAAATCCCAATAGGATAGAAGGGAGGAACCCGTGCAAACCCAAAATATTTGTTGGCACAGGGGCATACCCAGGGTTCAATGCTACAATAGCGCACCAACAAAGCCCTAACTATCAACCCTTTCGGCAACACCTGCGAAGTAGATGAAGTCTCACTTGAGGTAGAGGCAGGGGTGGTTGTAGGACTCAGGTGTCTACAACCTTATTTGGGACACAAATTTTTGATTATAACACTTAATAGAGCACTTAGAACCATTATTTCATCATTATCTAACCAATATCTACTCCATAGAGAAAATAGAGCATTGCATCATTCACCCTAATCTAAGGTATATAAGCACTTAGCAAAGGAATTAGATCAGATCTAGTAGATTCAAGCACTAAGAAAGTTCACAGATGTCAGATCTAGCATCTAGATTCATCATAAGCACAAAGCATAAACAGATTTATCTATCTATATCAAAGCACTTAGCATATAACACATAAACACATTAGAACATCGCACATAGCAGAATAACACAGTATTTATGTGGTTCACCCCCACCTTGGGGATACTTCCACCAAATATTCTTCTTTATTAGCTTCTTCAATGGGTTACATGCACAAAGCCTCAAAACCATACTCCGCATAGGACAGAATATCTACACAGCTTGCTAGATCCTTCTTCCTTGAGTTACAGCACAAATCCCTCCATGGTCTCTTACAATGACTTGCACTTGGCTCTGCAAGTCTCACACAATATGCACGAAGCCTTACACTTCTTGATCACATAGATCCCACTCTTATCACTTAGCCAACTTGCACAACACTTGTGCACTATTCAACTACTTCTTACATTGCCTAGCCTTCTATTTATACATACAAAATAGGCCTAAACATGGGTAAACCCATGGGTCGGCATCCCATTCTCATTACATATTCCCAAATCCCAAAAAAGGGTCAAGATCCTGCGATATTTGCTTCGTCTTGCGCTCCATCTTCGATGGGCTGTCGAAGTCCCAAAATAGGTCAACTTGACCAAGGATCTCCCAAAACTTGGTCAAGGGCCAATAGGCCCACAACACTCACCTGTGACTCGTCCTGAGTCACTCTGGTCTGACTAGTTCTGCTTCAAACACATCGAGCTTCTTTGACTTGCTGCTGTGCTACGGCCTCCTTTTCATCGAACTCATGGATGACTACATCATTAATAGTTCCCTCTAGATGTTTTTCTGTTGTAGTGACAACCTGCTCTAACTCTGCTCCTTGGCCTTCTACCTATGTAAACAATTGATAGGCCTTATCTTGCACAGGTTGGAGTTTATGAGTTATCTCCATAACTCTGCTCTAGATAGTATGTATTTGTTGTTGTGTAGTGCATTGCTCTTGGGAGTGCTTCATTCTTTCCACAACTGACAGGGACTTCAAGTACGCCTGTATATTTTCGGCTTGGTACTTCGCCTCTTGGAGCTACAACTCCAGTGCTCTTAATTCTGGACTCTCAACGAGTCACTCATATGTTAGGGCACTGTGATCAGTGAGCTACTTACATTCCAGGGTAAGAGCCTTGAGCTATTCAAATGCTCTCCTAGCAATTGCTTCTCTTTGGTCCCTTACATCTTGTGGGGTCTTGGGTACTGCGCATAACTCCAAATATGCTATGTGTTGTTGTAGATGTTGGATCACTTCTTCAAGTTATGCTACTTACTGTGGAACTCGCTCTTCGGCATTTACTGCTACAAATTTCACTGAGTGAAGTGCTATGTTGACCATTTCCTTTACTTCGAGTTGCTCCGTGAGCAACTGTTCCTTTTCTTTCTATAGCTGGGATTTTTCTTCATCAAACTTCACTTGGACAGCAAGTTTTTCTCGTTCTACAACACTGCGTTTCTCTTCTAGTACCCCTTGTATTTGTGTCAAAGCCTAGGTGGCTTGTGTTGTTTCTTCTTGCACTCATCAAAGATGAGCTTCAACTGTATCATCTAGGCGGTGGAGTTGAGCTGGCTCATCTCCCAATTATAGTTCCCCTAGCGCAGTGGAGACTGCGTGGATAGACTGTAGGGCCTGATGTACCCCTCAGAGTTCAGTCTCGATTCGATCATACATCTCCTCTTGCTTTGCTTCTTGTTTCTCTGCTATTTCCAGTGAAGCATCATTCAGGGCTGCTATGAGGAAGTTGAATTCATCAGAGGTGAGGACGATCTGCATCTTGGTCATGGTGGCCTTCTATTTCTTCTGGGAGGAAAGTTTCGGAGGCGAACTTTTCCTCTTCTTCAAGGGATCAACCTCGTCACCCTGCTACTTTTCGACCTCTTTATCATTCAACTCTTCACCATCACCTCCTTGCTCTGGTGAGATGGAAGCAGTCTTCATAGATGCACTGTCTAAATCCTGAACCTCTTCAGTCTTCTTTGTCCTGCTAGGTTCGGGTGTATCCTGTGCAGTTTCCAGGCTGTTGATGTTAGATATCTCTGGAGGGTCTATTGGAATGAGGAGGTTCGTCAACCAGTCCTTGGTGATCTCCTCCAAGTCCTCCTTCGTTATCTTATAGTAGGAATGAAGCTGTTGCTTGTGTTCGTCAATGCACGTTGTGATGTAAATAAAATGTCAGTCTGTGTTGAACTTCATCAAGGGCCTGAACTGGTGTAGAGTGTTCGGAGTGATGCGAGGCTTAGACTATATGGTTTTCTTCAGCTGGTTGTAATAGGTATGAAAAACAACATTTGACTGCTACTATTTATTCATATCGCTTGAGTACCACAATGTACTGAACTTCGCGACCAATGGTTTGAAAGGCTCGATGTCTGGGAAGGTCGCACCTTCCGACATCTCCTGGGCAATGAAAGCGATGAGGATCAATAGCCAGCTGAAATGAAATTTTTACCCTTGGTCCTGGGATTCTCTACACTTGAGTTCTAACTAGTTCACCATTTACTTCACCCAGTTCATTTGAAGTCCTTCTGCGCACTTCCCTGTGAGGTCGACTACAAAACCAGTGACTTGGGTGGGTCAATTTTTTCATACTAACTTCCCTGTAATAAATTGACAGGTGAGGTGCACTGTGCCACTCTGGATAGAGGCTACCTTGTAGCCTCGCGTTCCCTTCTTGACATCACCATAATTGTCCTTGATCTTTTGTGCTAGAGCACGATCCATGTCTTTCCCGGGGTAAAACTCTTGTGGATCAAGTCCTTGCATACTTAACCCCATGATCTGATTGATCAGCATTGGATCAATTGTTATACGGTGCTTTATCCACATATAACCTCCATGGTAACAAGACATCAGTAGCTTGAAACATGCATTTACCTCTTGGTGTCGTCCGAAGTGAGGAATCTTCATGACATTGAGCAGGGTGGATTGCGCGAGGTTATGGGTCAATGACTGGGGGATTATCTTCGAATTCTTACCCTTAGTTCGATTCGGGGGGTAAGCATGTTGTAAAATTTGCGATCTCCAAGGTTGAAGTCGCTAAACTTCAACACCGCAATCTTATCTTGGTCTACTCGAACTGCACATATCCCCTTCGGGAGGTACGCAGTGACCAAAGCGTACTCAAAATATCTAGGTATGTTGTCTCGATTTAGATAGGTGGGTAAGATGGTCAGGATCAATTTAGCATTCACTAGATCATCCCTGTGCTTGGTTCACTTTTCATCAGATGCTCAGGATGGTTCGGCTCCACGAGCAATGGATGGAGAGGCTGGCAGTATTCTCGTAGACAATGCTTGTACACCTGTAGACATCGACATGACTCTCTCAGTCATGAGGTCGATCAGAACTTCTTCAACAATTTTCTCGGCAGCGCTCAACTTGTCAGACATACACACTCGAGGTTAATGATCTCACGTTTGGGGGGTATCTTAGACACAGTAATGAGATAGAGAGCAAGAGCACGATGATCATTGTATAAACTTGACTTAGTCTACGGGCTCAAATTCTCAATTGGAAAAAGTGTTCTCAGTGCATGAAGTGATGGGATAAATAGGTAACTCAGGAACGAGTCGCTTGCAATGGGTTTGAAGCCTTCATTAACTCTATTATGTCCATTATGGTGCGGTCCCAATAGTCGGATGGCGATTTTTCTGTCCATAAATGTCTTTCTATCCGTTCAGGGAATTGGTCTAATGATTATAATGGCCCCAATTTTGCAATTTTTCCTTCTGCGGCGTTCCCTCGAGAACCTTCTGTAACTTTTCAATGTTAGCTTTCTTCTTACTTAGCTTTCTATCCTTCTTCCCAGTGATTTTTTTCATGGTGTGCCTTTTTCCATTTTGATCCTTAGCTTCTTTTGGCATAGTTACTTCATGCTATTAAGATTCTTTTTTAAGATTCAAGGGTAACCCTTCTTCTTCATCTGGAATAGGTTCTTCAATCTTCAGTGGTTCTTCTAGTGTTCTTGCAACTTTGACATCCAGGTTTCTGGTGTTAAATGGCTTTGGTCTGTTCTTTTGTTTTTCAATCAAGTGTGTGATCCTTCTAGTCATGAATTCTTTTAATTCTTGCTTCTGTTGTTCTAAAACTTTCTCTTCTTCTTGCCTTCTGGCATGATATCTTTTAATCCAAGGTTTCCCTAGTAGCATGGTAAATGGGGCACTGTTCTCAATAAATTTAATAATCTCAAAATCTTCCTCTATTGAAGTTCCATTGGCATTCATAGGTATCTAGGTGAGATTTCTGTTGGAAATGTTTAAGAGGTAGCATATGCTTGTCATTGATGGCAAGTACAACAATGAAGATGGCATGTGTACAAGAAGAATGTACAAAGGATTGTTGGCATGTTTTACAGGATGACAGGCAAACAAAAGCAGAGGGGTGAATGATCGCGCGTAGACGTCGGAATCCTTTAAGGATTCGAGGAGAATAAGTTCAGGAGGCATAGAGTTCTTATAAGCGCAAGGAGCACAGGAAAGAGACCGAGAGCCGTCGGATCTCACTCGGAAATCCCGACAGCTGTTGGATCGGGAGAAGTTGTGCAGATGTTAAGTGCAGGAGTTGGCGAGTAGAAGAAGTGATATGCGCCGTCAGATTAGAAGCAGATACCTGACAGCCATCAGATATGCAAAAGATGCGAGGGAGATAAGCCATCGGAGAATCGGGGATCGGGACTTTGAAATTTCCAATTCATTCGACAATGAAAACTCTGAAATCGCGATATGCGATTTCGCGATTTGATCACAGCCGTTAAATCAAGCAGCGATCGGGACCATCCACGTGTAGACAGGAGGCTTCATCAGAGAATCGAGAATCGGAAGTTTCACGAGTCTCGTGAACAATGACAACGAAAACTCTGAAATCGCGATATGCAATTTCGCGATGTAATCGCAGCCGTTGAGCCAAGATTGCATCTGAACCGTTGATCCAACTCACGATAGTAGACCATGTCAGCAAGGGACACGTGGCACAAACAGGGAATGACAGGTGTCAGGCAGATTCAACACTTCAGGAACATATAAGTCACGAATCTGAGTGACACGTGGCAGGATCTAACACGTGTCAAACCACGTGTGACATCAGTAGAGGCATTGACGATCGGGAACGTCCATCTGAGGGACAAGTGTCAGAAATTAGGAGCGAGTCAGCATATCGCCAATCGGGAAATCGAAGTTCCCAAGGTCAAAAGAAACAGGACATCGAAAATCTCGAAATCCTGACACAATCGGGACCGTCCATCTGAGAGGATGCGTGGCAGGAGATTGGTACCATCGGCGAAAGGCCCGACAGGAGGTCATTCATCGGCTAATCGAAAATCGAGATATCGGAGATCCTGGGCACAAAGGTTTTGTGCATTTCGAAATCGTGATCCACGAAATCCCGATGAGTGGGGTATAGCTATCAGCACAACAACGAAGGAGGATAGAGGCGTAGTGGAGGCCAGCTGTTAGCATATGAAAGGAGCGTCGGGATTTGGACGATCGGGAATCACGTGGGTGAATGCATTGATGCATCACAAACCCCGTAGCCCCAACGGGGTTAGGTTGTGGTCATGGGTAATGGTCACATGGACCAGGACTCAGTCAGGAGGGCTGAAGTGCATCGCGAATCGGGAAATCGCGAATCCCGTGGACATAAAAAAAAATTCATCGCAAGTGTCGAAACTCCGATGGAGTGATAAGACCAAGGTCACACGAAGGCAGGTCACATGGACCATTGTGTAGCTGGAAGGAGCTAGCACATGGAATGCCGAAACCCCATTCAAAAAGGCACACATAAGCTTAATTCAAATTTCAAAAAGGGGCCCGATATCCTCCAGGCAATAAATATGGGACCCAATGAGCATTGAACGTGTCCTGGACCAATGGGCTTAAGAAGGGGTCGATACTCTTCCTACAGGTGATTTTGGCAGAGGAAAAGGAGGATGATGATAGGTTGCAGAGGTCCTTTTGGAGGATGCAGAGGCCATTTTCTGACAGTAGGGATATCTACTGGTGGGTGAGGTCATTTGTGCAGGGCGCATGGAAGGTTTGAGGAAAGAGGAACCTCCTGGTGGCAGTCGGGTGACAGATCTACATTGACAGAGAGATCTCGGCTATAGGTTTAGCAACCACGAGATTAGAGGCATCATCTCCAGGTTTATTGACTTGTTTAATATGTGTCCTTTGGTAACTGCCTGATAGTCTGTAGATCTGTGTTTACTCTTGAGATCATTTTTGTTACTGTCATAACCACTAGATGAAAATGCCTGATCCAGTGTGAAAATTAATGAAACGTGGTCAGCAGTGAGTATGAGGGTTAAACCTTTCAGTAGTAGCAATCTGCCAGTAGAAACTGGTGCTATCTTCAGGGGGTTGAAGCTCCCTTCTAGGAAAGGCTGGTAAACGAGAGAAGGTTGTAGCCTTCTGTAGGTAGAAGCCTGTGTACTAGTATGAGTCTGCACTAGTACATTGTTGTAGAATGTTTTCTTAATAATAATCATTGAAGACAGAGACAACAACAGCGGTGGTTTTCTCCCGATTTGGGTTTCCACCTTAAATCCTGGTGTTCATGTGTCCTATTCATC
>ML791792.1:425905-461279 GCA_009831015.1 Picea engelmannii
TTCTCCCACGGTGAATCAGCCAGAATACAGATCTATGATAGGAATTCTACTGTATCTCACTGGGACAAGACCAGACATTATGCATGCAGTTGGGATTGTAGGACGATTTCAAGCCAATCCAAGAGAGTCTCACCTTCAGGCAGGGAAAAGAATATTCAAATATCTACAAGGAACTCAAGATTTTGGACTATGGTATCCAAGGAATGTTGATCTTACTCTTCATGCATACACTGATGCAGATTGGGCTGGAAGTGTTGATGATCGAAAGAGCACTAGTGGTGGTGCATTCTACATGGGGCCCCGGTTAGTATCTTGGTTCAGCAAGAAACAAAGTTCCATTGCCTTATCTACAGCAGAAGCAGAATACGTGGCTACAGCATCTTGTTGCACTCAACTTATTTGGATGATGCAAACCATTCAAGACTTTCAAATCAAATGTTCATCTCCTATCTCTATTATGTGTGATAACACAAGTGCCATCAGTATCTCAAAGAATCCTATTATGCATTCCAAGACCAAGCACATTCCCATCAAATATCACTTCTTACGAGAACAAGTGCTTGAGCAAAAGGTGAAATTGGAGTATGTTCCCTCCAAAGAACAAGTGGTTGATATCTTTACCAAGCCTCTACCCATAGAAGCGTTCGAATCTCTCCGACAAAAACTGGAAGTAGTCTCTGCCATGTAGAGGATCAGGTCTAATTAAGTACAGAAATGCTCTGGCTAAGGGGGAGCATTGATCATATGCAAAGGGTTATTTAGCAGATACAGCATGGTTTCAGGGGGAGCATGGCATTGTCCACTCTTTTCCATTGATGTCAAAGGGGGAGGAAAAAGACAAGAGGAAGAGTATTGTCGAGGAAGAGTATTGCCATCAATGAAAAAGGGGGAGATTGTTGGAAATGTTTAACAGGTAGCATATGCTTGTCATTGATGGCAAGTACAGCAATGAAGATGGCATGTGTACAAGAAGAATGTACAAAGGATTGTTGGCATGTTTTACAGGATGACAGGAAAACAAAAGCAGAGAGGTGAATGATCGCGGGCAGATGTCGGAATCCTTTAAGGATTCGAGGAGAATAAGCTCAGGAGGCATAGCGTTCTTATAAGCGCAAGGAGCACAGGAAAGAGATCGAGAGCCGTCGGATCTCACTTGGAAATCCTGACAGCTGTTGGATCGGGAGAAGCTACGCAGATGTTAAGCACAGGAGTTGGCGAGTAGAAGAAGTGATCTGCGCCGTCAGATTGGAAGCAGATACCCGACAGCCGTCAGATCTGCAAAAGATGCGAGGGAGATAAGCCATCGGAGAATCGGGGATCGGGACTTTGAAATGTCCAATTCATTCGACAATGAAAACTCCAAAATCGTGATATGTGATTTCGCGATTTGATCACAGTCGTTAAATCAAGCAGCGATCGGGACCATCCACATGTAGACAGGAGACTTCATCAGAGAATCGAGAATCAGAAGTTTCACGAGTCTCGTGAATAATGACAACGAAAACTCCGAAATCGCGATATGCGATTTCGCGATGTAATCGCAGCCGTTGAGCCAAGATTGCATCTGAACTGTTGATCCAACTCACGACAGCAGACCAAGTTAGCAAGGGACACGTGGCACAACCAAGGAATGACAGGTGTCAGGCAGATTCAACACTTCAGGCACATGTAAGTCACGAATATGAGTGACACATGGCAGGATCTAACACGTGTCAAACCACGTGTGACGTCAGCAGAGGCATCGACGATCGGGAATTTCCATCTGAGGGACAGGTGTCGGAAATCAGGAGCAAGTCGACATATCGCCAATCGGGAAATCGGAGTTCCCAAGGTCAAAAGAAACAGGACATCGAAAATCCTGAAATCCCGACACAATCGGGACTGTCCATCTGAGAGGACGCGTGGCAGGAGATTGGTACCATCGGCAAAAGGCCCGACAGGAGGTCGTTCATCGGCTAATCAGAAATCGAGATATCGGAGATCCTGGGCACAAAGGTTTTGCGCATTTCGAAATCGCGATCCGTGAAATCCCGATGAGTGGGGTACAGCTGTCAGCACAGCAGCGAAGGAGGACAGAGGCGTAGTGGAGGCCAACTGTTAGCATATGAAAGGAGCGTCGGGATTTGGACGATCGGGAATCACGCGGGTGAATGCATTGATGCATCACAAACCCCATATCCCCGATGGGGTTAGGTTGTGGTCATGGGTAATGGTCACATGGACCAGGACTCAGTCAGGAGGGCTAAAGCGCATCGCGAATCGGGAAATCGCGAATCCCGTGGACATAAAAAAAATTCCATTGCAAGTGTCGAAACTCCGATGGAGTGATAAGACCAAGGTCACACGAAGGCATGTCACATGGACCATTGTGTAGCTGGAAGGGGCTAGCACATGGAATGCCGAAACCCAATTCAAAAAGGCGCGCATAGGTTTAATTCAAATTTCAAAACGGGGCCCGATTTCCTCCGGGCAATAAATATGGGACCCAATGAGCGTTGAACGTGTCCTGGACCAATGGGCTTAAGAAGGGGTCGATACTCTTCCTACAGGTGATTTTGGCAGAGGCAAAGGAGGACGGTGATAGTTTGCAGAGGTCCTTTTGGAGGATGCAGAGGCCATTTTCTGACAGTAGGGATATCTACTGGTGGGTGAGGTCATTTGTACAGGGCGCATGGAAGGTTTGAGGAAAGAGGAACCTCCTGGTGGCAGTCGGGTGACAGATCTACATTGACAGAGAGATCTCGGCTATAGGTTCAGCAACCATGAGATTAGAGGCATCATCTCCAGTTTTATTGACTTGTTTAATATGTGTCCTTTGGTAACTGCCTGACAGTCTGTATATCTGTGTTTACTCTTGAGATAATTTATGTTACTGTCATAACCACTAGATGAAAATGCCTGATCCAGTGTGAAAATTAATGAAATGTGGTCAGCAGTGAGTATGAGGGTTAAACCTTTCAGTAGTAGCAATCTGCCAGTAGAAATTGGTGCTATCTTCAGGGGGTTGAAGCTCCCTTTCAGGAAAGGCTGGTAAACGAGAGAAGGTTGTAGCCTTCTGCAGGTAGAAGCCTGCGTACTAGTATGAGTCTGCACTAGTACATTGTTGTAGAATGTTTTCTTAATAATAATCATTGAAGACAGAGACAACAACAACGGTGGTTTTCTCTCGATTTGGGTTTCCACCTTAAATCCCGGTGTTCATGTGTCCTATTCATCTGTGTTAGTTTATTTTGTTGAATTACTTTTTAAAAGACATCTAATGAATGAAGAAATCCATAATAAGATCTCTGGATGCACTACTGTTTTCATAAGAATATACAACAACTGGTCTCTATAAAGTAGACTAAGATTTTTTTTTTCAGTAAAAGAAAGTGAAAAATCGATTGATAGCTTAAAATACTGATTCACCCCCCCTCTCAGTATTTTTCAACAATTTCCACATAGGTTTATGAACTTTCCTTTAAATAGTCCTATTCCTCCTAGTGAAGGAATCATAGCAGGCTTCCGTATAGCTTCCCACGTTCTCTCTGTCATGATATTCACCTATGTTTCCTCATCCAAAACACAGTCAATGTTGAAGTCTCCTATTCTTGCTTCAAGGCATTTTTTTTCCTGTGAAGATCTCTAATAATTTGGCATGTCAGTGGTCATTCAAGGTTTCTTTATTTGCAGTAATATAGTCTCTGATTGTTTATGGGATTCTGTCATAATCTTAGTTTTTGGATCTGCCTTAGGGTTTTCTTGTCTCGTGTTCATTCCTTCAAGCTTAGCAATCATTCTAGGACAATCCAATACTTCATGGTCCATAGCTTTACAACAAAGACAACTAGGTATTCTCCTAGGGCATTCCTTTGCAAGATGCCCCGGTCTTCTGCAACTGTAACATAGGGTTAATCCTCTCTTTCTTATAAATGATCCCCAAAATTTCTTGTACTGCGCACTAGGATCATGGTAGCTAACCTGCAAAAAATTCTTTCTAGGATCTTGCATACACTTATTAGTCCAAACATTCCTTCTATGCATAGGTATAACATATTTTTCATTATTCTTATCAGATCTATTCATGTCAAATATTGTTTCATCTATTAATACCCTAGCTTTCAAGCCGGGACAGAATCTATTGAGCACACCTAGATCCATACTTTTGAAACAAAAATTTCCACTAATCTTACTTCTATAGAGCACAAAGCTTTCAAATCTAGAACTTTTTTCACTATTCTTACCTTTATCAGAGCACAGAGCTTTCATATATTACCTCTTTTCTTTCAGATCAGACTTCTTTCTTTAGCACAGAGCTTTGTTAAACTAAGTAGAGTACTGCACACTAGAGAAATATATCTACGCATAGAGCTTTCACAATTTCAGGTCAGATCTTTGCACAAAGCTTATTCTTCCTCAGTTCCCAGCAATCACAGTTTCAAGTCTCGACAACGGAACCATATGTTGGCATGGGGGCAGACCCAAGGTTCAATGCTACAACAACGCACCAACAAAACCCTAACTACTAGCCCTTTCGGAAACACCTGCGAAGTAGATGAAGTCTCACCTGAGGTAGAGGTAGGGGTGGTTGCAGAACTCAGGTGTCTGCAACCTTAGTTGGGACACAGATCTGTGATTATAACACTTAATAGAGAACTTAGCATTGTTAGTCCATCATTATCTAACCAATATCTACTCTGCAGAGAAAACAGAGCATCGCAGCATTCACCCTAATCTAAGGTATATAAGCACTTAGCAAAGGAATTAGATCAGATCTAGCATATTCAAGCACTTAGCAAAGGAATTAGATCAGATCTAGCATATTCAAGCACTAAGCAAGTTCACAGATGTCAGACCTAGCATCCAGATTCATCATAAGCACAAAGCATAAACAGATCTATCTATCTATATCAAAGCACTTATCATATAACACATAAACACATCAGAACATCACATAGAGCAGAATAACACAGTATTTACGTGGTTCACCCCCACCCTGGGGCTACGTCCACCAACTCTTCTTCTTTATTATCTTCTTTAATGGGTTACATGCACAGATCCTCAAAACCTTACTCTGCATAGGACAGAATATATGTGCAACTTACTAGATCCTTCTTCCCTGTGTTACAACACAAATCCCTCCACAGTCTCTTACAATGACTTGCACTTGGATCTACAAGTCTCACACAGTATGCATGAAGCCTTACACTTCTTGATCACACAGATCCTACTCTTAGCACTTAGCCAACTTGCACAACACTTGCACACCATTCAACTACTTATTACATTGCCTAGCATTCTATTTATACATACAAAATAGGCCTGAACATGGGTAAACCCATGGGCTGACATCCCATTCTCGTTACATATTCCCAAATCCCAAAAAGGACCCAAAAAGGGGACGAGATCCTGTGATCTCTGCTTCGTCTTGCGCTCCATCTTCGACAGGCTGTCAAAGTCCCAAAATAGGTCAACTTGACCAAGGATCTCCCAAAACTTATTCCAAGGCCAACAACAGCAATGATACCTAAGGTGATACTGGAGGATCCGCAAACGCAACTCTACAGGGACCAGATGAAGACGCATGCGCTAATCTATAAGTTCATGGGTTTGTGGCCCACAGAAAGAAAGTTGCGCAACTAGATTAAATATCATTGGAAGCCAAATGGAGAAGTGGAGCTCCACCTAGGCTCAAAAGTCTTCTTCACAGTAGTTTTCATGAACCTGGAGGACAAGGATAGAGTCTTTGAGGGAATTCCATACTTCCACGCCTCAGTAGGATTGTATATGTAGCCATGGAAGGAAAATTTCTCCCCAAAAAAAGAGACTTTCAAAAAGGTGTCGGTCTGGCTGAGATTTTATTCCTTATGCTTAGACTACTGGTTTCTCTCTACTTTTGAAGCAATAGGAAACAAACTGGGGAAATATTTGAAGACCTCAGAAGCCACCCTAAAAGGGAGGTATACATCTTACGCAAGAATCTGCATAGAGATGGATGTGTCTGGAGCACTCCCAAAATCCATAAGTCTAGAATTCAGGGATGAGGAATGGATCCAAAACATAGGTTATGAACAGATCCCCTTTAGATGTCGAAGATGCCATGAACATGGCCACCTGATCAGAGAACTCCCTCTTAATAAAAAACAGGAAGCGAAAAACCCCAAACCATGGCAGGATGAGGATGGGTTTATAAAATCGAACCCCAGAAGTAGAGAAAACAAAAAGCAGAGTAAAAATCCAACAGGAAATAACCCGGAGACCCGGAATGAAATGGAAGGAAGGGACAAAACCGATAAAGGGGCAGACGATGAAAAGGATTCAGAAAAATCTCAAGAAATCAAAGAACAAGCAACAAACGAGCCCACCGATCAATCAAGTAACAAGAAGGAACAGGGGAGTTGCGCAACCCCGGTGGATGGAGAAACTAGAGATGTCAACACCCCCATGCAAGAAGCAGAGGGATATGCGGAAATAACCCCGATCGAAGTAGGCATAGAAGATCCTGATCTTCGCGACCTAGTGGAAAAGGAAGGGATAGATCTTCCGAACATACTGAAGCAATGGAAAATATAGGGAGTATACAATGTACCAACAAAGCAACTTGACCGCATTTAGTTCCTATTTCTCCTAAGGGAGGAAGCCAAATCTAGAGGACTAAGGCACACATGCGGGGATATAGGACACCTAGGATTCAAAGTCGGCGAGGGATAACCACAGCTCTCACCCAAGTAGATGAGGAAGGAAAAAGGTAGGAAATCAAATAGCATAGCCCTACAGGATCTTGGAGTGCTACTGATAAACTCAGGTAAGATCAAGAAACTCTTCCCCAAATCCCCCCCACATGTTTAAATGAAGGTTATAACTTGGAATATAAGAGGCCTAAATAGCCCGAGAAAGAAAATAATCCTTAGAAATAGACTAAGTAAGGAACAATCGGATCTTTGTTTCATTCAAGAGACAAAATGCACTACAAACAGAATGGAGGCAATCAATAAACAACAATGGTGCAAGTACAAGATGGTGGCTATCGAAGGCCACCAAATGGAAGGAGGTATTCTCACCTTGTGGAACCCAAAAGTACTGAGCCTAATAGCAGCCGAAGCAACCAGTCACACCCTTATGGTTTGCATGAAAATCATTGGAAACACAGAGGTGATCCTATGCACTAATGTGTATGGGCCCCAGGTATCAAAGGAAAAGAAAGGAATGATACGAGACCTAGAAGACCTTAAAACCCGATCCAATAACCTCCAATGGATCCTAGTAGGGGACTTCAACATCAGCACGTCACTTGCGGAGAAAAAAGGAGGAACAAGAAGATTGGATAGGGATGTGGAAGAATTCTCAAAGTTCATAGACACAGCGGAGATGGTATACCTTAAAACTAATAATGGCCAATTCACCTGGAACAATAAACGGATGAACCAGTATCAAGTAGCAATAAGATTCGACAGATTCCTAGTATCGGAGTCAATAATTATGTAGGGGATAACCTTAGATTGCAACATCCTTCCCTGGGGAGTATCTGATCACTGGCCAGTGCAACTAGAAGTAGTTTTTTGAACCACACCAAAGAACAGACCCTTCAGATTTGAGAAATTCTGGATTGAACACCTGACTTTCAAGGACAGAATCAAACAGTGGTGGAGGGAGTAGCAACCAAAGCAAGGGAAAAGGATGTCCAAACTCTATAAGAAACTAAAGTACATCAAATATAAGCTCAAGGAGTGGAACAAGGACACTTTTGGGAATATAAACCAAGAGAAAAACAACATAGAAGAAAAAATGAAAAAACTCCAAGAAACCTGCATCTCGGAGGGCTATATAGAGGATCGAAAAAAGGAAGAGATCCAGATGACCCAGGAATGGGAAGCTCGATGCCAGTAGGAAGAAACACTTTGGCGACAAAAGTATCATATCAAATGGCTAAGGGAAGGAGAGCGGAACACCAAGTTTTTTCACAGAACAACCATGGCCAGAAGAGCCCATAACAAAATCCTAAAGATAAAGGACCAGGATGGAATAGATCGAGAGTCACATAAGGAGATCGAAACTACTCTAGTAAACCACTTCCACAGGATAGCCCAGGAACCCAACCAAGATAGAATGGAGGCCATACAAAGGATAATCTATCATATCCCTCGCTTGGTCACCGAGGAACAAAATAACAACCTAAACAAACCCATTGTTGAGGAGGAAATTGACCAAGCACTCCAGGAAATGCCCAATGGGAAAGCCCCATGTCCAAATGGCTTCACAGTGGAGTTCTTCAAAGCCTGCTCAAAAAATTTCAAACACGGTGTTTATAAGGTAGTGGAAGACTCTAGAAGGTCAGCCTCCATTCTAAAAGTGCTAAACGCTACAATGATTACACTAATCCCAAAAGAAAATGAAGCCAAAACCCCTGATCGCTACAGACCTATAGCGTTGTGCAATGTGGTTTATAAGATAATCTCCAAAGTTATAGAAAATAGATTGAAACCCATCCTACCCACACTAGTCTCACAAGAACGGGCAAGCTTTATGGAAGGAAGACAAATAATGGACAATATCATCCATGTCCACGAGCTTATCCACACCTTGAAGCTTCAGAAAAGAGGGGGAATGATAATACAACTAGACCTAGCAAAAGCTTATGACAAAATTAGTTGGCACTATATGGTCAAGACTCTAGAAGCCTTTGGTTTCACCCAACACTGGATCAGCTGGATAGTCAGCCTAGTATCCACAACAAGCTACTCACTACTAATAAATGGAGCCCCTACCAAACCTTTTTGGCCCATGAGAGGCATCAGACAAGGAGACTCGTTGTCCCCTTTCCTCTTCATTCTGATGATGGAAGGTCTCAGTCGTAGCATCAAAAGCGCAACTGCAACAGGTGAAATAACAGGTATCAAACCTTTCGAAAATTTCCCTACTTCCACACGCCAATAGTTCATGGATGACACCTTACTTCATGGAATACCCACGGTCAAGGATGCAAAAGCATACAAATGAATCCTAGAAAAGTTTGGGGAAGCCTTGGGTGCAGAGATCAACCATTCCAAATCTATGATCTTCTTCTTCAATACCAACCCCGCAGTCCAAAGGAATTTGGCCAACATTTTGGGCTTTGAACGCAAAGCACTCCCAACTAAGTATATGGGCATTCCCCTGATAAAAAAAGCTTACAAAATGTCAACCTGGGAAGGAATAATAAACAAGTTATAGGAGTGGGTGAAAAATTGGACCTACAGATCCCCCAACCTAGTCGGAAGACTTATTCTAACCAAGTCATTTTTGCAAGAAATTCCAGCCTTTATGATGTCCATTTTCCCAACTCCCCAGGGGATACTACAAAAAATAAGAACCATCCAAAGGTATTTCCTATGGCGAGGAGCAGAAACAAAGAAAAAATGGGCCCTAGTGGCTTGGGCGAAGGTCTGTAAACCTAAAAGCAAAGGAGGCTTGGGGCTACAAGACCCGCAAGTGACCAATGACGCCTACAGGGAAAAACTTTGGTGGATTTGGGTCAAAGAAACTACTACACCATGGGTAAACCTATGGAAGGAAAAGTTTGGCCCGTACATATGCGACCAGGACAAAATCCACTTTAGAGGCACCAGGGAAGGTTCAGCCATCTGGAACCTAGCCTGACGCAACAAAGCCTAGATTCAGACACATAGCTTTTGGGAAATAAGGAATGGCAGAATAGCCAGATTCTGGGAGGACGCTTGGCAATAGGAACCTAGAATGGAGAACCTGGTTAGGGAGGAACTCCAATAGAATTTGATCACGCAAGGTAAAACCAAAGTCTACCATTACTAGAAACAATAAATAGATCGCAACAAATGGAGAATCTGGGACACTCTCACTCCACAGAATAGAGACCAAACCACAACAACGGTAAAATAAGTGGAGGAGGAATTGGGGAGACGAAAAATAGCAGTCACAGAAGAAAATGACTAGCTGAGATGGGGACAAAAAGATGGCGGGGAATTCAATCTAAAATAAGTCTGACACTATATCGCAGACCAGTATCAAGAAGACCCGACGCAACAACGGGATAAGATTTGGAGTAGGCCCCATTGGCAAAAAATAAAAAATTTCCAATGTTTAATACTCCACAATTGAATTTTAACTTGGGAAAACCTAAGGAAAACTGGATTCATAGGTCCTTCCAGATGCCACCTCTGTCAAGCCAAGGAAGAAACAATGAACCATCTCCTTGACGAATGTACCTACACATCATAAATATAGGACTGGGCGGCAGGTATCTTCTGATAGTCCAATAGGATCCAAGGTAACATCTCCACAATTATCAACATCTGGAAAGTGAACTACAACGAAAACGAAGAGGTGAATCTCTGTTGTACCCGCATCCCAGGAATGATCATATGGGCAATATGGAAGGAAAGGAATCGGTGCATCTTCAGGAACCAAAGTTGGCCGGAAGGGAAGATCAAGGAAACAATAATCTCCATGATAAGAGAAATGGTACAGAGCCGCAACTGCCAGATAGGAAGAGCGCAACTCATAGACCAGGACTCTCAAATCCTAGAAGCCTTCCACCTGAAAGATGGATGCAACTCTAATAAGTTAAGTCAGCCACCACAACTCCAAGTAGGTGAGCGCAACTGGAAACAACCACCAGTAGGCTCCCTTAAGCTAAATTTCGATGGGGTGTCAAAAGGTAATCCAGGATGGACAGGAATGGGAGGAGCAATCAAGGACAGTAAAGGATTTATCATCTGGTTGTACGCTGGGAGTCTGGGAAACTCTACCAACAACGTCATGGAATTTCGAGCCCTGGAGACCAGCCTCAAGATTCTAAGATAGGAAGGGATGACAAACGCCATAGTGGAAGGATATTCCATGTTGTTTATCAACACAGTAAGGAGACTCCAACACAGTACCAAAGTTGGAAAAATTCAGAGGCACTGGAACTTGTCACATTCCCTGCAAAAAATTCAGGAGCACTTAGATACGGGGATCACAGTGGAGGTACAACACTAAGAGGAGGTACAACACCACGGTCCTGTCAATAGGAAGAAGTACAAGGGTTTCCTATGGGAAAACAGAAAAGATAATCAGCAGGCAGCAAAGGACAAAGAACAAAAAGGATTTTCATGGCCAAGTATGGGTACACCTCACCCAAGTACAGATATGGGGAGTGGTAAAGATTTTTGTACAGCATGAAGGGAAAAGGATTAGCACAGGGATTACAGTAGAGCTACCAAGAGCACACACTCTGAAACAGTGAAAAAGGATCAGAAGGTACACCTTTACGAGGGGCCCATGATTGTCAGGATGAGGTCACAGCCAGGGAGATCCCATAAAAGAAGAAACACCAGGAATAGCCACAGACTAGAGAGAAGCAATTACAAAGGCCATCTCACTTACTAGAAAGGGGCAAATAGGAACAGGAGAAGAACCCCAAGAAAAAACCACCAAAAACAAGACAAGATGGTACGAATGAAGAAAACCCATAGTAAGAGAGGTTCCCAGGGGAAATAACCTCTACCAAGCACCCAGAGGATTACAAGGATGGAGCAAGCAGCCAGAGAAACTAAGGGTACCTTTCTCACACAGGTTGATCCAAAGGGAAAAGCGATCATCAACAGGTGGGAGAAGGAAATCAACACCACACGCAAGGGCAAATCCTGGATGAAACTAATTCAGGAAGTAGACGGGATAAGGGACCCAAGGGCCACACAACCCAGAACAGCCCTCTACCACAAAACGGTGGAGGAGGCCCGGTGAACAAAAATGTTGATAAGAAAGATGAGCGTTGACCAAAAAGAGACCATCAGGGACCCAATCAGAGACCACAAGAAGGTGCTCACAAAAATTTTGAGTCGCCTCATTAACCTGGAGGCCAGTGCAAAAAGACTAGTTGAGGACCAAAAGAGCCAGAAGGAAAAAATGGAACAAATGGTAGGCCAATTCCACCTTTACATACGCTATGTCCACCACATGGACATCACTCCAGTAGACTGGAGCAGAACACCAGCTTGTATCAGAAAGATGCGCATGGTGGAGTAGAGGAAGGAGAAGGAGGCTAGAAACGATGGAGATGAAAGGCATCCCATCATCCTGGACTAACGCAGGATCAGCCCTTGTTCAAGTTGTATTCAATGTAGGAGCTACCCCTTTTTTATGGTTATGTCTTTTGTATATGTTACGGTTCAATTTATCAAATTGGTCTTCGGAGGACTGGGTCGGTTTCCCATGGTGGCAGCCCAGCCCTCCCCCTGCTATCTTAGACAGTGCAACTCCGGGATCCCTGATCTGGTTTCCTTTTTTGCAAATCAAGGGACTCCTCGTTTCTTTTTTGTATCATAACTTCTCTCAATAATACAGGAATTCACACTCACTTACAAAAAAAAAGGTTGGTGGTTTTGGGATAGACCCTCATTTTTGGAATTGTAAAGAACTATTTTTGAACTACCTTAATTGAGAAGTCATGTTTAGGACCGGAGACAAATTTTTGTTTTTCATCAAAGGCGTTGTGTGATTGGATTGAGGAGGAATTACTTCTAACCTTATTTCATTAATGGATGTTGTAAGGAGTAAGAGTTTTTGAATCTATTGATAAGTTAGTTGTTTCAATATTTTTTGTAGTTTTGTCTCTAATGATGAAAGAAAATCGTTGTGTTAATGTGTGATTAATGCTATAGCTAAGGAAACTATTTTTCTTACCATCATCTTATTGCATGCATTTTTTCTTACAATAATTGTATCCCAGTCAATAATTGAAATACCAACAAGTTAATGTATTAGTATTAGGCTTGTCACATGTGTGAATATCTTTGTCTGCATGCTTGAGCACAAGGGTTATCCTAAGCTCAGCCTTCTTCGGTAGTTAAGAACCCCCTTTACCAGCTTGTTTATACCAGCACACATATTTTGATCAGACCCATGTAATAAAATAAAATACAAAAAGAGAACATTTAAACTGAATGAGGAACTTCCATAAGAAGATATCATGTCAGTCACTACGTAAATCCCATCGATAAATTGGCCAGATCGAAAGATTTGGAGAACCATTCCACCAACAAAATCTATAGAGTCTAATTGGTCCTCCGTGGTGGGTTTGGTTCTTGTTGTTGAGTTAAAGAGATTTAGGACACCTCAACAGAATTGGCTCTAAAAGGAGGGC
This sequence comes from Picea engelmannii, assembly GCA_009831015.1. Taxonomy (NCBI): domain Eukaryota; kingdom Viridiplantae; phylum Streptophyta; class Pinopsida; order Pinales; family Pinaceae; genus Picea; species Picea engelmannii. The sequence goes on from ML791792.1 coordinate 439,026, forward strand.
CCGTGAATGAATGGCTAACAATATTTCTAATATAATATTCAATATATCCTACAGATTCAAAAGAGCCTACATGCATGGCTAGTCATCCTCAAGACATCCTACATAAAATAAGTAATCCTAAAACGAGTAACTCACCCCAGCAAGAGGAAGATCATATATTCCCTAAAATACCTTACGCTCTTCCCCACAAGGAGTTGAACCAGTTCAAAAGAATCACAAGAGCTTACGCCCAGCAAATTGGATCATTACCCTTAGCTTTTTTACTTCCTCGTAGAAAACAAGTAAGCAGACTAGTGGTCGACACCCCCAACCAAGTTTTTTTTCACATAGTAGAATACCTAATAGATTTTTCCCTCACCAAGATCGAACATCCCCTTGATCTGATCCCCAAAACACCAACTAGTAAATACTCTGAGCCCGACGATTTTGAATCAGATGAGGAAGGGTTTAACTTGGATCACTGAGCTTTGGAATCAAACAACATGGAGGATAACAATGATCATAATGAGGAAATGGGAAACCCACCTTAAAATAATCAACCTTGGTTGGCCAAAGATGGTCTGGGAATCCCCGGACAGGTACATAACCTCCCTCGACATCAAGAGAAGTTACTCCCCAAATTCAACCTTGAAACCTCTGGATTGCCTTAAGACCATATTAAAAAGTTCATACTAGCTATTAGATTGATGAATGTCCAACATGAAGACGTAGTATGTAGGATTTTTCCCTATACCTTTGAGAATTCAGCCTTCACGTGGTATTTTAACTTTCCTGTAGGGTCCATAACTAGTTGGACGAAGTTTCAAAAAGATTTTTTAGACAAATTTGCAGAAGAAACCACTACATGAGCTTTAATGGTTGAACTGTTTGCCGCCACCATGAGTTAAAAAGAAAAGGTTAAAGACTTCAATCAATGATTTACCACTATCCTGAACAAATTTCAACTCGAAGCTAAACCCACTCAGGAGTTGCAAATTGAGGTATATGTTAATGCTCTCCCTGCTTCTATTTCCATGTTTGTAAAAAGGGTTGCCAAACATAACCTAGCTGAAAATTTTGAGGAAACCAAAACAATAGAATTCCAAATGAAGGGATGTAAAGAGGGCCAAGTCTCACTAGTTAAGAAGGAAGCTCAACCTCCACCCAGGAGACGACTCTTGTTGACCAGACCCCTGGGAAAACAAACAAAACAAGGTCTCGAAAAGGGAAGTGGAGACATAGAATACCTACAACTGATGATAAAGAAATTGTCAAATGAAATTGTAGACATGAAAAGAAATGAAAGAGAAGGAAACCAAGGCCAAAGACCTTATAAACCCTTTTTTAAGAGAAACCCATTGTTCAAAGCAATTGAACCTCCCCGAGCCAACTTAAACATCGACCTGTGCAATGCAGCATCTGACTCTTTTTGTATGTATCATCAAGAGAAACATTCTGAAAGAGACTGTCCACAATGGGTGAATGCTATGAATTTGATGGCCAATCGGTTCCTAGACGAAGTCTCCCTTACAGAACAATCAAGTGGCTCAACGGTAAATATTGCAGATCATGAGGAAGTTGACCCACCGGAATAAACATCCATGTTGTTATGGGATCCTAACTTGCCAATGCCTTCTGATGATATATATGAGATTCAAGAACCACCCGCTGAGGTTTTGGTTGTACAAACTCAAAGTAAGGGTCAGTCGATCTCAAATGACCTTACCATTGTCCAAACCTCGAGAGGAAAAAAAATAGTTGATCAATCGAAAGCACCTTTTGTCTCCCAAATAAATCCTATAAACATCAATACACGAGAATCACCCAAGCTAGACTACAACATAGTAGAAGATTTAAAAAGATTGAAGGAAAATGTATCGGTCATGGACATGTGTAGAATTCCCCAGCAAAAGGACTTTATGTTACAAGCCTTAAAGTCAATAGAAACCCCTATAACAAGAACTGACCAAGGGGAAACCCCAGCTCCCACAGACCTAAAGAATAAACTGAATGTGAACACTTTCTCTATAGATAAAAAAGGAAAGCCTTTTGTCCCACCTTTCCTTTTAACGTTTGAATTCTTCAATGGAAACCTCCATAATTTTTTAGTTGACTCAGGGGCATCCTCTAATGTCATGTCATTATCTATCTACAAGAAAGTAAATGCAATCCTGCTCAAAAGTGATAAACATGTTATACAACTAGACAAAAATCAAGTAAAATTTATTGGGGAACTCAAGGACGTCATGATCAGAATGGATACACACCCGAAATTTGTTCAAGTAATTGACATCATTGTAGTGGATATACCAGAATCTTATGGACTGCTACTTAGTCGATATTGGTCCAAGAAGTTGAATGGATACTTTAGCATGGATTGGGCTCACCTCTAGTTGCCATTAAAGGGACACACAAACGTGATTAGGATTGATATGGAAAGGTATATCAAACATACTGTCACCGATTTAGAAGCCTTCAATGAACCCTCGTCGACAGATTCCCTCATGCTATGCAACTAATCCTGTGATTATGATTTCAACAATTTCACCCCTCTCTCATCTAATGTACCTCTTACTCAAAACTCCAAAATAACTTTTCAAGTAAATCTATTGGTAGCATCAGAAGAAACCCTCTTTTGTCAAGAACCTTTGTTGGAAACCACAGGAAAAATAGGTGGAGAGGAGGAAGTTACTAGGCATAGAGAAGCTGATGATTTTCGCTCACAAGTTTGGACCCTGTACTTTGATGGGTCTAAATTGCAAGAAGGGTCAGGAGCGGGATGTATCCTCATTGACCCAAAGGGGAAACAAAACTTCTTGTCCTGCAGACTAGAATTTGAATGCACTAATAATACTGTCGAGTATGAAGCTTTAGTGCAAGGACTAAAGAAATCCATAGACTTAAATGTTAAAGAACTAAAAATTTTTGGGGACTCTGATATTATCATCAGGCAAGTAAAGAATAATATACATTGCAACTCTCCCCACGTGAGGAATTATCAACAGGAAGTGTGGCTAATAGAACTTTTTGAGGCCTTCAATATAACAGTGATTCCCAGGACAAAGAATACTCTTGTTGATTCACTGGCCATTGTTTCCTCGTGGCTATCTCCTTTAGAAGACTATGAATCCTCCAGGTTCACTATGGAACTACTCTACAAACCATCAGTGCCCAACAATATTTCTAATTGGAAGGTATTTGAAGGAGATGAATAGATTATAAACTTCTTGACCAATTAGGAAAATTTTAAAGACTTGGCTATTGACGATGAAGTATTTCAAGATCAATTAGTAGAAATTGATTCCCATGAACAGAGAGGTGAAATAGATCACTCTAGTAACAAACCAAAGTTTCACATGATACCAAAAGGGGTAGACAATTTGGAGAACCTCTTTGACTTAAGGGAAATATTTAAAGGGTCAACAAACACAAAGATAGTGAGCTCATATCCCATGTACGAGACTATAAATCTAGGAGTTACCCCAGAAAACCCCCAGAATATAAATCTAGGAAAGACAGTGTCTAAAGAAGAAAGGAAATCTTATCTCAAACTTTTCAGAGAATATCAAGATGTTTTTGCGTGGTCCTACCGAGATCTGAAAAATTATGATACTCGTATTATTCAATACACAATCACGTTAAAATATAGATTAAAACCCTTTCAACAGAAACTATGGAAGTACCACCCATCTCTGGAACCCCTCATGTGTCAAGATTTAAAGAAACTACTAGATGTTAAAATTATCTTTCAAGTTAGACACTTTGTCTGGGTAGAAAATTTTGTTTATGTCAGGAAAAAATCTGGGGAAATCCACCTGTGTGTGGATTTCAGAAACCTCAGCAGAGCATCAGAAAAGGATAAATCCCCAGTCCCACCAATGGAACAGCTCTTGTAGACTGTATCTGTTTCTGAAACTTTCTCCATGTTAGACAGTTTTTTAGGTTACAACCAGGTTCTAGTTTCAGAGGAAGACCGATTGAAAACTACCTTCCGAACCAAGTGGGGAACCTTTGCTTATAAACGCATGCCCTTTAGGTTAATTAATGCAGGGGAAACCTTCTAGAGGGCCATGGGCGTATCTTTTCTGGGATTGATCAACAAGTATGTAGTAGACTATTTGGACGACGTGATTGTGTATTCAAAGAACAAATAAGATCACATCCAACATCTAACCTAGATTTTCGAAAGGTGTAGAAAATATGGTATATCTTTAAACCCTAAGAAAACTTTCTTTGGTTTCGTGGAAGGGAAATTACTAGGTCATATTATATCTCAAACAAGAATTTGAATAGACCCATAATGAATTAAGGTAATATATCAGCTTCACTTACCCCACAACAAAAAGGCTATGCAATCCTTCTTTGGGAAAATCAATTTTGTGAGGAAGTTCACTCTTGACTTCGCTGAAACTATCAAACCCTTACAAAAAATGATTTGTGAGGATGTTGATTTTAAGTGGGATGACAAACGAAAAAATACTTTCAACAATATTAAGACTACAATATCTCTAGCTCCAGTGTTGTGAAGTCCCGACTTTAGCAAAGATTTTTTCCTCTATACTTTTGCCTCCGACCAATATTTAGCTGCAGTATTGACTCAGAAGGATGAAGACAACAATGAGGCCCAAGTCTCATTTATGAGCACTAATTTCCAAGGGGTCGAACTGAATTATCCTGCTATAGACAAAGAGGCTTATGTTGTATACAAAGCAGTAAAACATTTCAAATCTTACATCCTAAAAAATCACACCAAATTCATTGTGCCTCATCTCACAGTCCGATCCCTATTCACTCAACAGGAGATGGGGGAATTAAGAAGAAATCGGATGGAAGTTGTCCAAGAATTTGATCTAGATATAAAACCTGCCAAACTGTTTAAGGGACAGGGATTGTGAAAACTGATCGTTGAAGCCCAATACCAAGTAAATGAAGACTCTAGGTGGGAGAATGAATTGGTGTTATGGTGTAGTGAATCTTTATATGTTCCCTCAGGGAAGAAGTCTTGGTATGGAAAAATAATTTATCTCTTGCATCACGGGACTTGCCCTGAAAACCTAATCCCTAAGGAAAGGAGAGTTCTTAGGATAAAATCGGCACAATATCGCCTCATAAATTCGGTGCTTTTCCACGTAAATTATGATGGGGTAATTTTGAGATGTCTCGAACGTGAAGACATGGACAAGGTTCTAAGAGAGCTCCATGATGGTCCTGTGGGTTGACACTTTGCAGGGAATACCACCACTCACAAGATACTAAGGGCCGGATATAACTGGCGTATGTTGTTTAGAGATGCTCATACATACACTAGAAACTGCAAAATTTGTCAAATAAGCGCGGGGAGAGAAAAAAGAGAAGTTGTCCCACTCCAACCAGTGGTCATATCTAGAACATTCGATCAATGGGGGTTATATGTCATAGGAGATATTACCCCAAGTTATTCAAAACAACATAGATACATATTGACCGTTACGGACTATTTCACGAAATGGGCAGAGGCCATCCCTCTGACTCATGTAAATGAAAAGGCGGTAATCCAATCCATAAAACAACAGCAGATCACAAGGTTTGGTATGCCTTCCATTCTTGTTTTTGATAATGTCGCTTACTTTTATTCTACCCTACTAACAGATTTTTCTCTAGATAAAGGAATCATAATTAGATATTCTGCAAACTACTATCCATAGGGGAATGGAGTCACAGAACCAACCAATAAGAACCTAGTAAGGATCTTGAAGAAAGCGATTGTAGACAATCAAAGGAATTGGCATAGTTCTCTTCATAATGCCTTATGGGCCGATAGAGTAACACCCAAGGAAGTTATAGGAAACTCCCTATACTTTTTGGTATACGGACAAGAAGCCATTCTCCCGAACGGGATATATCTTCCATCTCTTCAGCTTACTCAGGGATCTAGAGGACAACCCTCATCGGTTATTCAACAAAGAATTGATACCCTCCTCATGCTGGAAGAAGAAAGGGAGAAAGAAAAATCAAAGTTTGTCTCTCATCAGCAGATAGTTAAAATATGGTTTGACAAGCATAAGGCCAAAGAGAAGAATTTTGAAGTAGGAGACTTAGTCCTGAAATGGGATAGAGAAAATGAACCAAAGGGAAAACATTCAAAGTTTCACAATCTATGGCTCAGACCTTTTTAGGTAGCCAAGAAAATTGGGGTAGGCATGTATCGGTTGCAAAATTTGAGGGGGGAACTCGACGCCCTCCCGGTGAATGGCCAAGCCCTAAAACAATATTTTTGTTTAAAAAAAAATGTGTGTGTGTGTGCGTGTGTTTTCATGTTATTCTATGTGTAGGTGATAGGTAGGTTGATTATAGAAACCTTTATTTTTGTTTTTCTTATGTGTGGTGTTTTTTGTGCAATAAAGTTGTGTTCCACAAGGCATTGGTTGACCTTAATCAATACGATGTAGCAAACTTTGTTCCTGACTCACACTTACATGCAACACAAGAAACGTTGGGTAAATTGTGTTTTTCTTAAGAGAGTTATCTATCTTACCTTTGCAGATAAACGACCTTCGAAAGTGATGAAGTTTCCACTTGGTGGTCTGGTAAAACCTAAAGGGAAAGATGGCAAGTTGGAAAGGACCACGTGTACCTCAAGACAAAGCTAGGAAGAATTTCACCTTAACCATCTCTTCTTGCAGATAACATACGTCCTCCTCTCCCACTTGCTCAAGGAATCTCTGCCAAAAATAAATCAATTATATCTAATGAGAGGAAAGTAGGAGAGGCTATGCAAATAACTTTGTCGGGGCTATGGATGCTCGCTGGCAACAGAGCAAGTTCTGTGACTTCAGGGTGACTCTCTCGGGGCTATGGACACTCGCTGGCAGCAGAGAAACACCGCAGCAAGTGAATGATGATAACTAAAAGGCCTGGTGCCAGTGAATTCTTTACTCGTCTCTTGTCAAGAGGGGGCATGGGTTATGGTCAAGAGGAATGAAGGCGAAACAAAGGTTGAAACTCCATAGGTGGGCCCGAAGTCACAAACCGGGGTAATTGTAAACACAAGGATAAGAGAGACTCTGATAAAAGAAAAGTCAATTATGTTCTTAACCATCTTCTACATCAGCTAATCCTAGGAAAGGAACGAAGATTTGGATTTTTCCCAGTAATTCATCATTTGTTGAGCGTTCAACACACCTTGAAAAACCTCATGAAATTCTATCACTTTTTGGGTACCACTTGTTTTCCTTTACTATCTAAATTGACTTCACTTTGGAGGATGGTTTATTTTTTATTTTTTTCATGACTCTTATCAATCAAGTCTAGTTTGTTTGAACTTGTTAAATGAAACCTTGTGTATAAAATAACTTGACATCCTAACTAAGAATCTGCAGCTAACATTGCGACCAACGTGCTTGTGTTCAACGTTGAAAAATTCAAGCAGGTAAAGTGGCCACATAGTTACACTAATTGTCAATCGTCGATGCACCATCAGCATCAGCAGAAGGAGGAGTTGGTTTTCATGAGTTATTTTCCATGATGTTTCAAGAGATAGTTGATCCCCATCGTCATCGACAAAGTAAGGGGGGGATAGACATTGAAAAAATCCATAAAGAAACCACTGATAGCCGATGATCGATGCGCTTTCTCAGGGTCATGGAAATCTAGAAGGGTTAAAACAATCGATTTTGTCTACGATAAACATATCGATGATCATCAAACCCCAATACACTTTTGGCATCGGGAAATTTTCGAGAGAGTCAATCCGGGAGCACTTGGGTAGATTTATCGTTGATCATCGATCGTTGATACCTTTCAGCGACGACGAGATAGGATCGGGTTTTATAACATTTAACTTAAGAAAAGTATTGATTATGAATAACATAGGTAAACGAAGACGTCGGTCTCGAGTGCCACGTGTCTTTGTCACATAGGGTGTCTTACGGCCTAGTTTCATCTCGAGTCATCTTAAGGTTTCCTGTGTCCTAGTCACACCTCCAAGTCAGCCTTGCCAAGTCATCCCTGTAAGGCGAGATCATTCATCGTCAGAGCTTTTGCAAGGATATATCAATGAGAAGTGTTCAAAGTGGAACCTCGAACCCAAACTCACCAGCTGGACTAGCGAAACGATGGGATGTTTTCAGCATAAGATACAATCGAATTTTGGCATTTAATAGACTAGTTAATGCTTCATCCCTCATATGTTGCTACCCCGTGCATCGATTAAACAAAAACAATTTGAAATCAACAATGGGCCACATTACAACCCACGCCCACGTCATCAACCTACAATCGAATTTCATTCTAAATGTCTTTGAAGATATGGTGGAAGATTTAATAGAACTACACCCATAACCTGAATTGAATGGCTAATGTAAATCCTAACCTTGTACAATATCTACTGCAAACTGATATTCAGAAAATAACAGAAAAGATACAATGGAAAATACAAACATTACGCAGAGATTTTTCACCTGGAAACCCAAACCGGGAAAACCAGCATATATTATATTGATACACCTTGTGTTACATTGTTTACAATACAATATACATATAGGAGCCAGCGGCATCCAAAACCCTAACCCAATGACCTGGATTAGTCCAAAACCCTAATTCCTTAACCGGAAATAGAAAACCATCGGCAAAAAACCATGTGCCGAAAACCACCTAATCCCGGAAATATGTCGTCCCGGAAATATGTCGGCCCGGCGATAATATGTCGGCTCGAAACCGGCGAAAATATGTCGGCCCAAAAAAAATTTCTCGGGGGCGCTGCCCCCGAACCCCCGCGCGGGGGGCTCCGCCCCCCTGCACCCCCCGAGGGGGGGCCTAGCGACCCCCCCTCTTACCCCCCTGCGCGCCCGGCGCAGGCGCTCAGACACTACTACTCGTGCAAAGAATATAACACATACCCAACAGCTAATACGACAAGGTAAGTTCATCCCTGTTTAAATCTTTAGAACGGTTTTGAACAATTTCATTTTGCACACAAGTTCGAATTCCAGAGCATCCAAAGAAGAAAAGAAAGCATCTCGAGACTGTGTTGATTCTCAGATTATCAAGACCAGGTTAAGCAAGAAGCGGAGGTATGTGTTCAAGTTTGTCAATTCAGCGGTCGTGATTTATTATATGTACATATTATTTCTTGCACATTCTCTAACTATTTTCTAAGCTACAAGGAAAATGCCTCCAAGAAAGCCAACCACCAGACGCTCGCCGAGAGCACCCAAGCTAAATGAAGAAGAAACAGGTGAAGGCTCTTTTCCTGGTACTGTGAGGCAATTGGAGTACACTCCCAGGGTAGAGTCGGTCATAAAAATCTCAACAAAGAAATCTTATGTTCAACCTTCGGTCTTTGGTGATACAGAAGAAAACATTGGATCCAAAGTAATGTTCCCATAGTGGGGAGACCTATTTAAGAAATGTGATATGTGGGAGAAATGTCTTCATCGATATGATTTTAAGATGGCATGTTGTGGAGCTCCATGTTCACTTTTATTTCATCATACTATGGGAGAATAGGTACAAAAACTCCTACACACTCATTTGTGATGAATTCATAGCTCGTATTCATTTTATTGTATTTAAAAAGGAGTTCCTGAGACTATCTGTAGCAGCTAAGAAAATGGTAGTGAAGGTAGGCCATTGGTATTTATATGAACACACAACCTATTTTAGGGTGTGCGGGGCCACCAGAGAATTTCATCTACTCCCTGCTCATGTCCCAGACTGACTCATTGTGGGAGAAATCTTCTATCAAACTATCTTGCAGGGCTATAACGCCACGCTAGCCAAGGACAAGAAGTGGGCTTTCATACCCTACGATTTCCATGTGGGGATTTATTTTGTAAAGGACACTACTCAATCCAAACAAAAAGGGTTGAGCCAACTTGAATTTAGGTTCTTTACAGGTTGATTCCGCAAGCACAACCCTAAAGGCCTGGTTCCCCAACATACTTCACAGGTATCCTCCTGTTGGCCACACACGCATGACAAATTTGAAGATGAAATTTTCACAAAATGCTCTGAGAACTGGGAGAAGGTAGTAAAAATAATGTCCAACCTGAACATGATCAGGTTCAAGGCTATGAGAATGGATGAATAGGAGGAGACAATAGAGCATTCATCCCAAGAGGCCCTCATAGTTAGGGAAAATATTAGAGCAGCAAAGACTACAGAGGCACAAAGAAGAGGATTTCTCTCACTAGAAGGGGCACAGAGAATCATTGATCAACTACATAATGACCCTAATCTCATAGAGATTTTGAGGATTCGCGTTGATGACCCAATCGAAAGAATAGGAGAGCCAATACAACTTGAAGAAATCATCAGATCAGAAAACCCTGAAGTTCCACCACCACAGATCAAATCACCAGGGGGAATTTCAACCCATCCTCAGATAGCAAGGACACTAGGTAGGACAAGTGTACCAAACCCCTTGTTTGACTTAATCACCATCTATGATGATGAGGAGAGTTCGGAGGTGTCCTTGGTAACTCCAATGCATAATACAGAAGAAAAGGAACCTAAGAAAGCATCTACCTAGGTATCAATGCTTCAATTCAAAACCTTCCTCAAAGCAACCATGAGGTCGAAAGTGTTTGAGACATTGAGCTACTCGACTTGCCGGAAACCCCAATAGATAGCTTAAGCGATGAGCTAGGATCAGGTGGCCAGAAAGAGGAAATTCCACAGCAAGAAATCGACACTTCGACAGCCAATTACCAAGTAAGTACCAAACCTCCCCCTGGTTCTTCAGTTTTGGTTGATACCTCACCCGTCGATGAGAAAAAAATAGAGGTCGAGCCATCAGGACATATTGAATAAGTTTAGAAACCCATCCTAGAATAGATACACACTGTCGTGAGCCTGGGAAATACTCTAACTTGGGAAGAACAACAAATCCCTGAACTTGTTGATGAGGTCGTCGACATACTAGCAATCGCCTATGATAGGAAGAGAAAATCCATCATGAAGAGGACCACTAAGAAGAGGATTCTCATGTTAGATAGCTTGATTCTCATCACTATAGAGGAGAAGTTGCTCAGCACAGAGCACGCCAAGAGCTCTGAGCTTATCGGCGCAGTGATGGCTATCACGAATGCCACATTGGATAGAGAAAGAAGAGATGAAAAGGAGTTGGTCGCTGCACTTAAGGAGTTGGAGCATCTGCGCCATTTGGAAAAATACTATCAAGACTCCACATAGGCCACGATGTTTTTGAGAAGTGAGTTCCAATATGTCTATGCCAAATTCATGAATGAATGAAAAATTTTCACTATAGGTATATATGATTTCCAAGAAGACACCCTCTGGCACTAGCAACCTGCAAGGACGTGGAAAACTGGTATGGGAAATCTCACTAAGCAGTAGAAAGGATCGATTACATTAGCATGGTTCAAAAGGATTGAGACGTCGAAGAGCACGACATTCGGGTGCTAAGGGATAGCATCATCGATCGGATCAGGAAAGTGACCGAATACTGGGTAAAAATGGCCCAGGAACCTCAGTGGGAGATTCAGGAGAAGTGGACCGAGTGTGAAAAGAGCTGGGAAAATATTAATCGGGAGATGAAATGCATCGACCTCCCATAATTCAACTCACCTGAAGACTTTGTCGACCTGCATGACATAGTCAAGAAACATGCAGAACAAGACTTGTCATGGACAACATAGATAGCAAAGGTGGCAAGCATGGCGTCAGGTCAAGTACAACAATTCATGGAGCATCCAATTAAGGGTCAAGTGGTTTTGTAGCTACTGAGTGTTAAAATAATCAAGTACAGAGAATGGGCAGTAGAAGTGAAAGAAATCTTTTCAGCCCCGATGGACCAACACAGGTTCTCGTATGCCAACACATGCGAGGAAATTTTCATCAAATGGTTGAAATATGAGAAGAGTCATCCACTTCAGTAAAACTATTCGATGATTCTTAGAGAACATGGGTATTAAAGAGCCACGTGGGATATTTTGTTTTACTTAGCTTACACTTGTAATAGCTATTTTTAATTAATGATTCATTGTAAATAAGAGGATTGACCTTTTAGCAAAGGTCGATAGTTTTGGGAAAGACCCTCATCTTTGTAATTGTACAAAACTATTTTTGAACTACCTTAATTGAGAAGTCTTGTTTAGGACCAGAGACAAATTTTTGTTTTTCATCAAAGGCATTGTGTGACTGGATTGAAGAGGAATTACTTCCAACTTTATTTCATTAATGGATGTTGTAATGAGTAAGAGTTTATGAATCTATTGATAAGTTAGTTGTTTCAATATTTTTTGTAGTTCATGTCTCTAATGATGAAAGAAAATCGTTGTGTTAATGTGTGATTAATGCTAGAGCTAAGGAAACTATTTTTCTTGTCATCATCTTATTGCATGCGTGTTTTCTTACGATAATTGTATCTCAGTCAATAATTGAAATACTAGTAAGTTAATGTATTAATACTAGGCTTGTCACGGGTGTGAATATCTTTGTTTGCATGCTTGAGCACAAGGGTTATCCCAAGCTCAACCTTCTTCAGTAGTTAAGAACCCCCTTTACCAGCTGGTTTATACCAGCACACATCTTTTTATCAAACCCATCTAATAAAAGAAAAGACAAAAGGAGAACGTTTGAACTGAAGGAGGAACTTTCATAAGAAGATGTCCTGTAAATCATTGCGTAAAGCCCATCGATAAATTGGCTAGATCGAAAGATTTGGAGAACCATTCCACCATCAAATGTTGCAGAGTCTAGTTGGGCCTCCATGGCGAGTTTGGTTCCTGTTGTTGAGTTAAAGGGATTTAGGACCCCTCAACAGACTCCAAAAAGGAAGATAATTTAGCTAAAACAAATAAAGTACGCATGGGTAAGACAACAAGAAATAAAGAAACAAATTATTCTAATTTAGAGGAAGCTAATTTATGTCCTTGAGGGGAAATCAAGAAATAAAGAACGCAAGGAGTTTGGGACAAAGGACTAATAATCAAGCAGAAGAATATGCCCTTATCAAGGGAATGCAGTTAGCTAAGGGATTACAGCTGCAAAAAATAATCATTCTAGGGGACCTAAAGAATACCATATGGATCTTGATTAAAGGGGCCCCTCCTAATGCTCACCCTAGAAATATTATTAAAAAAATCAAATTTGAAATTGCAAGTATTCCCAAAGTTTCGTTTTATCATGTTAAAAGGGAGAATAACTGCTTGGTTGATTCACAAGCCAACATAGCAGTATCAATCCCAAAAGGGGTCATAATTTTCTAAGGGAGTTTGTCCCAACATCGAATCCCATAATAAATAATTCACATAAATCAAACATTGCATGTCCCATGGGTGTCAAGTCACAATTCATGTGACGTCACAAAAGGGTGAATTCCCTTAGATATTCACATCCAATTTTATAGTTTCTCTCCTTATATCACCTCCATGCATTCCATGCTCGTGCAAGGTGGTATATATAGGACATGGTACACTCCAATTAAGATGGAAGGGCATTTTGATGCAATGGATTCAGAGATAGATGTTGTGTCAGTACATCCTCCACATTTGCGAGCAATCATCCCAGTGAGTTGGGGTCATGGTTTGCATGTGGGTGCAGTAATCCTTGCGGGGGAAGATATGGTGGTATTGATTCTCTACAACATCCAATTGGGAACAGGATTTTATGAATGTGACGTTGAAATCTTATGGCACAAGGATGTATTGAGAACTCTCTTCTTGGGAAATTCCAGAGACAAAGCAAAAATTATATCATAGGGGAGGTGGTTACATTCTTCACGGGCTCCTTGGAATGTCGATGACTGGGTAGGTGATAGAGTCCTTTCAAATCCAATCGTAAATGGCAATTGGAGGAATTTTTTGCATGGGTTCATCAGAGCTAATAAAAATCAGATAATTGGTACTAGTGTTGCATGGGAAGAGGCGGGTCTGAAGTCTCAAAATCATTCATCATTCAAGATTTTGGGACCTTTTGTCTCTCTGATAGTTCAAGGAGGTGAGACATATCATCATAGTCAGCTGACCCTGGAAGTTAACTCTGTAGCAATGTCTCGACGTAGCTCCACCATTCAGGATCTAGTCTCTACTTTGGATGTTATGGAACAGGAAATGTGGCAACGTCAGATAGATTACCATTGTCTCTCATCTTGATTCAATCAAATTCTTGACATTCTTATTCAGCAGCGTGAAGCCATGCACCAGTATCATGATGAACTAGATTCCATTAGAATCCAGCTGGAACAAATGTATACCCAGAGGGTGTCGTCTCCCCCAGCCCTAGCAGACTCTCCCTCTAGTAGTGGTTCTTCCCCAGCACCAACACAATCCAGATTTGACTTGAACTAGCCAGCATAGGAAGAGGAAATGGAATATGAAGATCCTAGTCAAACCAACTAGCCAGGTAGTTAATGTATTACATAATTATATGTATTTTAGGTGTCTTTTATCGTAGTTATACATAAAAAAAAATTGGATTGTACTATTTTTTTGTAAAGGCCAGGTAGACATAAGAAAAGATAGGTTAGTAGAAATACTCTTATGGATGATGGATATGAAGAAGAAACTTAATGTTTATTTTGTACTTCCCAGCATGCTTGGGCCGCACATTTTTTATTAATACAATATCTCTCAGTTATTGTCAAAAATATATATNTAATATTTGGGGTGGTAGGAGCAAGTGGGGTTCTCTTTTACCCATGAGGAAATATCAAGCTATTATTCTCTTGGAATATTGGACAAGCAACCAACAACCAAGTTGAGGCTTACACATTACTCCAAGGTCTGAGACAAGCAAGGAAACAAGGTATAACCTCCATTTAAATCCTAGGGGACTCCATGGTAATCATCAATCATCTAAGGAAAAAAACTATCCCTTCGAAAATGAAATTTGCATCCATCTTTCGAAGAATTAAATATGAAATAGAACCCCTACATGCCACTTTTCCTCTCCATATTCTTCGCAAAAATAACATCATTGCAGACAAGCAAGAAAATCAAGCACTAAGAGACCCTACAAGATCGTTAAGGTTCAATGACTAATCTATAGAAACATTCATCCCATGACATCACCCAAGTTCCAAAGTAATAAGCATAAGGTTGTAAAGAAATAAGATAGGCAAGGTAGAAATTAGAATTAGTTAGAATGAGCGCTCATCGTCACTCCTACATCAATCATCATATTCAAGCAATGATGACATGGGTTGGCATAGACGGTCATGTCCTAGAAATTTTCCCCTACCACACGGATAGCCCGCACCACACTCCTCATCTAGGCCCTTATCCCATAATAATACATTCTCCCTTTACAACAATAGCAGGTGTAATGATCATTTCAAGAAGGATTCAGACGATCTGTTGGATTGTTAGGACTCCCAAATCAATGATTTAAGTACTAGATCAAAGGGATTCGATGTCATTTGTCTTAATCTGGCATAGATTTGCAAAGTCTAGTGCATGTGCCATCCCTTCCCGTTGTAGACTATGGGATAACCATTAAATATAAATATAAAATTAAATTAAATTTATTGGATAACCATTTTAAAATTAAATTGAATTAATCATTAATAAGTAAAATAATAGTGAAGACATTGTGCAAAATAATAAAGTAATAATAAAACTATGGTGAAATAACCCAAGTCAATTTTGAGTGTCAACTAAATACATCTAACGTGCAAAATGGTCTAAATGTTTTACGGAGTATAATGAGAAAACTCAAACAATTGAGCCTCTCCATACACAAGGTAGCTAGATAATCATTAAATGAATTCGTCGTCACATAACTCAGAAATTTAATGTTCGTCCCTAATGTTCTTGTATTGGCTTTGGTGATCATGGTCATTTGATTTCATATTTATGTCTTTAGGAAATAAAGGGCTAGAATGATTTAGAGGTTTAAAAGAAAAATGAAATTTAGTGCAATTATTTAATTGTTTTACACATTATAGAGGTTTAAATTATTRAAAGACAAATGAAATTTATTGCAATTATTTAATTGTTTTACACATTGTATTTTTTATAATAATATAAAATGAAATTTAGTGCAATTATCTAATTGTTTTACACATTATAGAGGTTTAAATTATTAAAAGATAAATAAAATTTATTGCAATTATTTAATTGTTTTACACATTGTATTTTTTATAATAATATTGAACAATTTGTTTAAGTGAAATAAGGTATGSGTATSAATATTTGGGTTTTATGTAGCCTTTTTGTGGGAATGGAAATGATGTATCAAGTTTAAATTGCTATTAAAGTAACCTAGATCYATGTTGACACTATATTGATCAAGCATCAAAACRRACCAAATATCTTRAGGTGCAAACYTCTTTTAGAGTGYAAAAYTTGAGGAAAAGTTTGYAYTATGAGAGATTTCATTYCTTTTGGCACTTGATAGAWCTGAGATTAAGATGGATCTAGGCTAGTATAATAACARATAACAAATAATCACAAATATAATATYARTACATGAATATAATAATATWTTTTTTGTAAGTAGGAAAATTTATYGAAATATTAACRCAGTRTACAGSATATCAAACATTTCCAGGATGCCCATAGCATCATAATGTTTGTCAAAGGGATTTCAAAAAACCCAGAAATCTATTGGCCTGCCCATAAAGGGAAACYAGGCCAGAWCTCAAAATTTGGCTGTARCAAATTAAGACTAAAAGTAGCATAAATAAGTATGAGATTTTGAAGGAAAATACATGCCATGACAAATTGCAAACATATATGATCGATAGCAAACTAAAACTATAGAAATTATGACAAGAAGAAGCATAGTTGAGCTCAATCAATGAGATGAGGCACTTGAGGAGATTATTGGGAGGAACTCGTCGCATTCCCAACATTCAGAGGAGGCTAAAGAGACACGGCAAGTGAACTACCATCATGCACTAACTGGAGAGAGCCCCCATTCATTTTTACTAGCCAAGAGACCATGGTAAGGAGAAATTTGTTCTGACTCTCGAGAGCATACAAACATTTATTGAATTGACAATATCCCTAGTCTTTCGAGAGCATACCTTGGGCCACCATTATCTTGGTGCGTCAGTAGACCTCCAGCATTTGATGAAAATTAGTATCCCTATTTCGAGTGCAGGCCAGATGAGGAATGTTATCACCTACATGCCTATCCACATCTTCATCTTCCTGATAGGTCTAGATAATTTTAACATATTCTTCTAGCGATTGCATGACTTCTTTCACCTCAGGGGGGATTGAACTTTGGTAATGTTATGCAACCTCCTCAGCCACGAGGGTGGCCTGGGTTTTGTGGAATGGAGTCCTCCTAGCATGAGTTGTTAGGTATGTGTTATACTCTTTGCAAGACTGGTCCCATGTATTGTACACAGATATGGGAGCAAGGGGGGTCCCCCCTGTAAGGGGGTTTAGGTGTAGTAGCCCCTGGAAAAAAAATTAGGGCAATTTTTTGCATCCGATATTTGTGTTTTTTGCATTTATTTTTTGCGATGTTTGTGCACATGGTTTTTGCTAATGGTTTTCTAATTTCGGTTAAGGAATTAGGTTTGTTGACTAATATGGGTCAATGGATTAGGGGTTTGGATGTCGCGGGATCCTATATGTATATTGTATTCTAAACAATGAAGAAGATGATGAATAAAGAACATTAGAGGTGTGGTTCTAAATAGGTTGCTAGTTTTCCTGGTTTGGGTTTCCAGGGTAAATATCTCTATGTAATGTGTGTGTGTGTGTGTGTCTTTTTTGTTTTTATTAAGAATTTGTTTGCAGTAATTAAATGTACAAGGTTAAACCTACATTTGGTATCAGAGCAATTATTGGCTTTAGGGGGGCACCTTTGTGGTCAGGGGTTTGGCTCGAGTCTGTGATAAGACTTGTTACTGTTGGGTATGTGTTATATTCTTTGCACGAGTAGTAGTTGTTCGACAACACAGGTATTCCAACAGAGGAAGAACACCTTCAGTAACCACTCACATAACCAGATCAAAGATCAACACACCGATGTTTTCACGTGGTAAAACCCCTACGGGGNTGTGTGTGTGTGTGTGTGTGTGTGTGTGTGTGTGTGTGTGTGTGTGTGTGTGTGTGTGTGTCTTTTCTGTTTTTATTAAGAATTTGTTTGCAGTAATTAAATGTACAAGGTTAAACCTACATTTGGTATCAGAGCAATTATTGGCTTTAGGGGGGCACCTTTGTGGTCAGGGGTTTGGCTCGAGTCTGTGATAAGACTTGTTACAGTGGGAGATCTACAGTATTGATTCTTCAGGTGAAAAGAAATGGTGAGCAGTTTGAAAATAGAGATCGAGAAATTTAATTGGTAAATTTTTGAGTTGTGGAAGCTCAAGATGGAAGATTTGTTGGTGGACAAAGATCAATGGATCACTGTGGATCCAAATACTGCACCTATAGGAATGTCAACAGAAGACTGGGAAAAGTTGGATCAAAAAACGAAGAGCACATTCTAGTTGTGTCTCTCAGATTCAATATTACTAAATGTGTCAAGGGAAGCTATGGCCAAGGCTTTATGGAATAAGTTAGGGACTTTGTATCAGTCTAAGTCATCGGTAAACAAATTCTTCCTTTGGAAGAATTTGTATAACCTGAGGATGAAATATGGAGACTCGGTGATAGAGTATTTGAACGCCTTCAACACAGTTGTAAGTTAGTTATTATTTGTTGATATTAAGATTTTTTATGAAGACAAATGTATCAGTTTACTGTGCTCTCTACCAGACTCATGGGATAGTATGGTTGTGGTCATAGGTAGTAATACAACTACTTTAAGTTTTGATGATGTAGTCTCACCCTTGTTGTTGAAGGAGATGAGGCATAATAACATGGAAGGATAGAGTGTAGATGCATTATTTGCAAGAGGACGCTCCCATGAAAGAAATAGATCTAAGTCCTCAAGTGGGATATCTAAATCTAACGGTGGATCTAAATATCTCGGAAAGTTTGTAAAGATATGTTGGAGATGTTAAAAATGTTGGGTATGTGTTATATTCTTTGCACAAGTAGTAGTGTTTTTGCATTGCGTCGGGCACTAGGCCCCCCCTTTGGGGGGTGCGGGGGGGTGAATCCCCCCGCGTGGGGGTTCCAGGGTGTTGCCCCCAAAAAAAAAAATCTGCCTCAGGAAACCTGTCACATATTTAGGTGGTTTTTCAGCACATGGTTTTTTTCCAATGGTTTTCTATTTTCGGTTAAGGAATTAGGGTTGTTGACTAATCCAAGTCATTGGGTTAGGGTTTTGGATGTCATTGGATCCTATATGTATATTGTATTGTAAACAATGTATCATGATGAATGAATATAGAATATGTTGGTTTTCCTGGTTTAGGTTTCCAGGGGAAAAATATATGTGTAATGTTTGTATTTTCCATTGTATATTTTCTGTTCTTTTACTGAAAATCTGTTTGTGGTAAATATTGTACAAGGTTAAAATCTACAAAAAAGAAGGGCATTACAAGAAGCAATGTAGATTCAAAAGTGTTGAGAGAGGGAAGGTATCTAATGATGCTCCTTCTACAGAAGAAAAAACCTCCACAGAAGGAGGAGATGTGTCCTTGGCTTCTTCGAGCACATATGAAGATCATGAGGCATGGTTGGTTGACTTAGGTGCATCCTTTCATATGACTCTTCATGGGGAGTGGTTCTGCAAATATGAAAGGTATAATGGAGGTGATGTTTTCCTAGGTGATGACTCAACAACCAAAATCATAAGATGAGGAAAAGTTAAGTTGAAGCTCATGGATGGAAGGATTAGAACACTCCCTTGTGTTCTGCACATCCTAGGATTGGAAAAAAAAATGATTTCTATAAGCAAAATGGAAAATGGAGGGGTAAAAACAATGTTTTGAGAAAGAAACTTGCAGGATGGTTCGAGGAGCAATGGTGTTGCTAAAGGGAGTTTAGATTGGAACTCTATATAAGTTGCAAGTAAGCACTATTAGTGATGGGTGTAATAGTTCCATTGTTCTTGAGATTAGAGCTGAAGAAGAAAAAAATCCTACAGTCTCTAGAGAAAAGGCTATGTTTTGGCATTAAAGACTAGGGAATATCAAGGAGAAGGGCCTTTGATTACTACATGGTAAAGGTATGGTTGAATGTATGTCTAATTGCTCTCTAGATTTTGATTTCTATGAACATTGTGTATATGTGAAGCAGAATTGGGTAAGATCCCCCTTTGTTACAACGAGGGCAGAGGGAATTTTACAATTGGTGCATGGTGATGTGTTTGGACCTATATCAGTTCCATCATTAGGAAAATCTATGTACTATGTCTCATTTATATATGACATCTCGATGAATACATGGATAAATTTCCTCAGGAATAAATCTAAATTATTTGACATGTTTAAAGAGTTTAAGGCTCTTGTGGAGAATCAAACAGAGAAAATAATTAAGGTGTTGAGGACGGATAATGGTGGAGAGTTCTGCGGAAATGAATTCAAATAATTATGTAAGTAGTGTAGTGTAGCAAGGTAGAAGACAACTCCATATACACCTCAGCAGAACGAAGTTCCAAAAAGGATGAACAAGACGTTGATGGAAAAATCAAGGTACATGCTCAATGGTGTCGGGTTAGGACGGGAATTATGGATAGAGGCACTAGGTATTGCATGTTACGTGGTCAATCGATCACCCTCGTCAGCATTAGATGACAAGACTCCACATGAGGTATGGACTGGTAAGAAACCCTCTATGACACATCTTAAGGTAGTTGGTTGTGATGCCTATGTTCATGTTCCAAAGGAAAACAAGAGTAAACTAGATAAAAAGATTGAAAAGTGTATCTTTATATGGTATAAAGATGGTCTGAAAGGTTATAAGATTTGGAACCTAGAAACTAAAAAGGTAGTATATAGTCAAGACATAGTATTTAGAGAAATAAAATTTGTTTCCAAACAGGAAGTCCTACCAAAGGAGGAAGAACCAAAGAATAGAGTTTGAATTGAAGGAAAATGTATCAGACTCTACAAAAGAACAAGAATCAGAAGAAGAAGACCCTCATACTCCAATATTAAAGGGATCAGTTCAGGAAATATGGCAACCAGAAAGATATAATCCACCTAATTTTCATTCAAATTTGGTTTTGTTTATTATTGATGATGATCCTAAAACTATTAGGGCAGCAATGGATTCATAGGATGTAAAACTCTAGAAAAAGGCCATGGTTGAAGAAATGGTAGCCTTGGATAAGAATGAGGCTTGGGATCTAGTGGAGTTTCCTACTGAAAGAAAGCTCATTGGTAGCAAATGGGTGTTTAAGAAGTTGAATGTAGAAGGAAAAGTGGAGAAATACAAAGCTTGGTTAGGAGCAAAAGGGTATTCCTGGGTAGAGGGAATTGACTTGTGTGAAAAAAATTCTATTGTTTCCAAGTGAACTTCTATTAAATTTATTTTATCTATTGTTGTAGCATTTGATTTTGAAGTAGAATATATGGATGTGAAGAAAAAATTCCTACACGGGGATTTGGAAGAAGAAATATACATGAAGCAACCAGAAGGATTTGCAGTGAAGGGAAAGAAAGAGTTGGTATGTAGGCTAAAAAATTCCTTTTATGGGTTAAAGCAATCATCAAGGATGTGGTATAAAAAATCAGATACTTATATGTTGGGACTTGGCTTCACAAGGAGCAAAGTGGATCACTATGTGTATTTCAAATTAGTTGGTGATCGTATTATTTATTTGGTCTTGTATGTGGATGATATGTTGTTGGTAGGAAATGACAAGGAGATTATCCATATCGTGAAAACCCAGTTGTCCTCTGAATTTGACATGAAGGATTTTGGTGCTGAAAATTTCATTTTGGGCATGGAAATTAAAAGAGACCGGGAAAACAAGAAACTCTGGTTAAATCATAGGAAATATGTCAAGGCAATATTGCAGAGATTTAATATGCAGGAACGTAAACTGATCAAGGTTCTTATTCTTGTAGGTGTAAATTTATTTGTGGATCAGTGTCTCAAGACATGGGAAGAGTAAGAGAACATGTCATGTGTTCCATATGAAAACGTGGTTGGAAATTTTATGTATGTAATGGTGTGTACTAGACCGGACATTACACATGCAGTGGGATTTTTTAATGAGTATGTGTCAAATCTAGGGAAGGAGTATTGGATAACAGTAAAGAAGGTTTTCAGGTATTTGCATGGCACTACTAGTTATGGATTGTGCTACCAAGGAAGACCAGGATTGGACAGAGTGTTGGAAATACATGGGTTTGTTGATGCAGACTCGACTGGATATTTTGATCGCAGATGATCTACAAGAGGGTATGTGTTTAACCTGTCTGGAGGAGCAATCAGTTGGATGAGAAAAAGAAAAATTGTAGTGGCACTCTCA
>ML791793.1:0-11787 GCA_009831015.1 Picea engelmannii
TATAAGTTTTTCTTGAATAGGAATACCCAACTAAAATACCTTCATCTGTTCTAGATTCAAACTTACCTAAATGCTTGTCAACTCTTTTGATATAACATTTACTGCCAAAAATTCTGAAATTTTTAACACTAGATGGTATGCCTTTCCATAACTGATAGGGTGTCTTAAAATGATTGTTTCTCAGCAAGCTTCTATTTAAAATTTGAACAATAGTATGAACAACTTGAGGCCATAGTATATTACTTAGTTTAGATTCATTGAGCACAGTTCTAGCCATCTCCATAACAATGCTATTTTTTCTTTCAACCACTCCATTTTGTTGAGGTGTTTCAGTAACAGAAAAATGTCTTCTTATCCCATTTTCATCACAGTATCTGTTGAATTATTTAGACACAAATTCCCCTTCATTATCTGATCTTAAACATTTAATTTTCATCTCACATTCATTTTCAGTTGACTCCTTAAAGGTTTGAAAACAACTAAAAGTTTCAGATTTCTTTTTCAATAAAAACATCCATGTCATTCTAGTAAAGTCATCCACAAATAGTAGAAAATATCTTTCTCCTTTTAACCCTGTTGTTCTTATAGGTCCACATACATCAACATGTACTATTTCCAATGGTTTAGTTGTTGAATGTTCTTTGGTTTTGAATTTAACTCTAGTTTGCTTACCATGTTGACATTGCTTGCAAACATAACTTGAAAGATCCTTTATGATAGGTAAATCTCTGATTGCTTCCTTTTAATTCAACTGAATCAGATTTTCAAAGTTAATATGTCCAAGTCTTTTGTGCCACAACCAACTTTCATCTTCACTCCCAAGATAACATTTTTCTTTTTCTTCATTTAGTATGTAAATGTTGCTTGAGGTTCTTGTGGCTGTTCCAACTAGTTTATTTGATTTTATATCCCCGATTTGACATCCTTTTGAATAAAAAATCATAAAGAGACCTTTAGCACAGGTTTGACTTACACTCAATAAGTTATGTTCCATTTCCTCAACCAATAAGACATTTTCAGCCATGATTTTCTTGTTGTTTAGACATACAATTCATTTTCCAACTATTCTAGCTGATTGACCATTTCCAAAGGTGACTGTACTTTCTTTTCCTTCATCTAGTTCAACAAAGAGTTGTTTTCTACCTGTCATATGCTTTGAACATCCACTATCCACAACCCATTTTACTTTGTGTTCTGCTTGTAGAGCTATAGTGCATTTTTCAATGTTCAAATTTTCACTTTTCTTTTTCCAAAATTTGGTTTTCAGATCTGTGTAAGTGGGTTCATTAAATTTCTAAAAACTCATAGGACAATTTCTTGACACATGCCCAAAGTTGTTACACTTGTAACATTCAGTCTCATATCTTAAGGTGTCAAATCTGTTGTAAGAGTAGTTCATATTGTTTTGATTAGTTTTACCATGTCCTCTTCCATATTCAAAATTAGACCTTTCATGATTGTTATGTGCATTTATCTTTCTTGAAAAACTATTACAAAATGAAGCCTTATGTCCATACTTATAACAAAAGAAACAATGGCCTTCAAACCTGTTTTGATGTCTGCCATAACTTCTTCTATGCACTGTTGAACCCTGATTTTCTTCTTGCCTTTCTAATTCCATCTTCTTGCTATTAATTTTCCCATGATTATCTTTTGTACCTGCTTTCTCAACACTTGAACTAGAACATCCATTAGTTACTCCAGATTTATAACCAATTCTAGTCTTATCATATGTTGATCTTTGACTACTAATAATTTGATCTAACACTTGAGAACTCTGATTCATGTTATTTTCTTGTACTTTCTTTCTTAAAGAGACTACTTCAATATTTTAAACCTTCATTTTCCTTATCCTTTTTTGCAAGCATTTTAGTTAGAGTTTTTTTAGTCACTCTAGCCTCTTCTATTTTAAGTTTTAAGTCAACTACCATGATTTCAATGCTATCAATCAAACCATTTGATTTCTGTAATTCAAATTCTAGATTCTCAATTTCTCTTTTAAAATGTTTGCTTTCCCTTCTCACTTTTCTTAATTCACTTAAAGCACTTACCGGTTCAACTTCTATATCAACTTCACCTTCTTCTTCTTCACCAGAATGATCATCCTGTTTTTCCATAGCCATAAAAAGTTGTACATATGAACTGTCATCACTCTCATCAGATTCTGAAATATCACTATCATCTTTTATACACAGGCTTTTCTTTCTGTAAGTTTTTCTTTGAAAAAACTTCTTATGTCTATTCTTGAATTCCTTAGGTTTTCTATCACTGTCTTCTTCATTACCAGTATGCTTTTTGTAAGGACACTTAGATGCAAAATGTCCTATTCTACCACAACCAAAGCATTTTAGAGGAATCTTACCTTTATACTTGCCAATACCTCTTTTCAGATTTTTAACAAAATTTGCTTCTTCCACATCACCTTCTGACTCCTCATGACTGCTGATTTCTACTTCAACCTTTTTCTTATCTTTCTTTGCTACCTTGAAAGCTACTTATTTCCTGAAAGAATTCTCACCAGAGGTTCTCATCTCATATGTTGTTAGTATTCCATGTAATTCATCCATTTCTAAAGTATCAAGATCTGTTCTTTCTTCTAATGCAGATATTTTTGAATCAAATCTTACAGGAAGTGATCTAAGTACCTTTTACACAATAATATTATTATTAACTGTTTCTCTTAAACCTCTCATGGTATTAACAACTTCATCAACACGAAGAAAGTAGGTAGCTATATCTTCAGATTCTTCCATATTCAGGCTTTCAAATTGACTTCTATATGATTGTATCTTATCACTCTTTACCTTAGTGTCTCCTTCATACACATTTTTCAATTTATCTCATATTTCTTTTGCTGATGCACAATGCATAACTTTAACAAATTCTAACCCTGCTAGACCTCCTAGTATTGCATACATATCTTTGGAATTACTCTCATAGAGTCTCTTACCTATAGCATCTATTGGAATGGTTGCTGAGACTTTATATTCATTTAGTACAGACTGCCAGATATCTACTCCTTGAGTTTGTAAAAACAACTTCATACTGATACTCCAAAAAGCATAATTATAATCATCAAACAAAGACAATCCATGTTTTGTAAATTTTGACTTCTTATCCATTATGAGTGATCAAAAACTTCCAGTGGTTAAACTGATATCTTGAAGTAACCTGCTCTGATACTAGTTGTTGAACATGATAAGTCAACTGAGAGGGGGTAGGGGGGGGGGTGAATCAAATGAAACAGTGATTTTTCATGAGGAAACCCAAAAGGGAAAAACCTCTTCTTCTTATGAATGAAAGGCAAGCTCCAACTCCCCTTTACATTCTTATTTTATCTGAGCTACAACCTAGATGAGGCTGCTACCTCTGTTTCTTCAGTACCTACTGAATGGAAGCTACAACTCCCGGATGTACAAGCACCAACTTGTACATGAGACTTTTACAGTCTCCCCTTGCTCTTACCTACCACCCTGAAATCATTCTCTGTCACTAAGAACCTACAAACCAACTCTTTATCTTCTTTGTCAAAGATTAAGCATTCAAATCCTCTCTGTTTTTATATTTATATCACAATTCATTCTTGACCAGACCACTTAGATTTATCAATCTGTGTATGTGTCTTCCCTCCTCTATTTTTTCTTCTTCCTCAAATTTTACAGAGCCATATATCTCCCATAATCCTCTCTTTCTTTTCTTGCAACATTCATTTTATATATCTTCTTGTATCATCAACGTGTAGAATCGAACCCTCAAGCTTCAAAGAATCAGTTACAATAACTGAATAACTTCCTTACAATAATTATTATAGGCCAAGGCATCAAGACAAACAATATCCACATGATCAGTTTAAACATTTAACCAGCATTGTTTGATGAACATACATCTGTTTTAATTTTTCAGCACGGAATAACCCTTGAGCACTTTGGCAAACCACTTGTGCTAACCCATATGTCCATTGGGTGTGACCATAGGTTAATCGAAATGCATTTCGCATTTCGCATTTCGAAAATTCAACAATCTTGTGTCGAAGAGTCTTGACACTTCAGGTTACGAAACCCCGAAATAGAGATTAGTTTCATGCTAGCTCCTCCCTCTCACATGACCATCGGTGGTAACCACTGCCTACACCAAAAATCTATTTCAGCGTTTCGCATTTCGACGTTTCGACATTTCTTGTGATGAAGTGTTTCAATACTCCAAGTCACGAACCCTAAAATTTTTGGCGTTTCACATTTCGACGTTTCGACATTTCGCATTTTGGCATTTCTGTGATGAAGTGTTTCAACACTCCAAGTCACGAAGCTCAAAATGATCTGATGGCTTCACATTTGATCTGGTGGACATAGATCGAATGGTTCTCGTTAACTTCTCGAGGACAGATCAACGGTCATATACAACTCTTATATTACTCCTCCAATGCTTAACCCAATGTATATGACTTAATCATTCATCAAGATGGATGGCTGTCGTGGTTTCGGTATTTCAGCATTTGGGACTTCGTGATGTTGAAGTTTTTGCTTACCATGCAAAAATCCCGAAATAGAAACTCCCAGAATCCCGAAATAGAAACTTCCAGAATCATGTGATGTGTGTCCCTTTCGATATTTCGGCATTCGGGAGACTTCGTGATGTTGGAGTTTTTTCTTACCATGCAAAAATCCCGAAATAGAAACTCCCGGAATCCTGAAATAGAAACTCCCGGAGTGACGATCTCTGAAATTCAAGCTGTGCCTGTGCAAACTGATCCACGGTGCCTGTGCAAACTGACCAACAAACTCCCCCTTTGGCATTTTAAAGTTTGACATTAATGACAAAAACAAGTCCTGTGCAAACTGTGCAAGCTGCAATTCCTGCCAACATGTATAATCGAAATGTGGTATTTATAGAAATGAAGGATGTTGTTAAACATGAAGTCCTACCAAGTAAGGAAGAACCAGAGAAAATAGAGTTTGATTTAAGGTATGATGAATCAGAGTCTACAAAAGAATATGAATCAGAAGAAGAAGATCCTCATACTCCAATATTGAAGATATCGGTTCGAGAAAGAAGGCTACCAGAAAGGTATACTCCATCTGATTTTCATTTAAATTTTTATTTTTCTATTACTAATTATGATCCTAGAACTATTAGGGAGGCACAGGATTCAAAAGATGAAAAAATATGGAAAAAAGACCATGTATGAAGAAATGGAAGCCTTGGATAAGAATGAGGCTCATGATCTAGTGGAGTTGCCGAATGGAAGAAATCCCATTGGCAGCAAATGGGTATTTAAAAAGAAGATGAATGCAAAAGGAAAAGTGGAGAAATACAAAGCTCGGTTAGTAGCAAAGGGTTATTCCCAGGTTGAGGGAATTGATTTTGGTGAGATTTTTTCTCCTGTTTCTAGGTTAACTTCTACAAGATTCTATTTTTTGTTGCTGTTACATTTGATTTTGAAGTAGAATAGAATGATGTGAAGACAACATTCCTACAGAAGGATTTTTTGTGAAGAGAAAAAAAGAGCTAGCATGCAAGCTAAAAAAGTCCATGTATGGTTTAAAACAATCACCAAGGATGTGGTATCAAAAATTTGATACTTATATGATGGGACTTGGCTTCACAAGAAGCAAAGAGGATCACTGTGTCTATTTTAAATTAATTGGTGATCATTTGATTTATTTGGTCTTGTATGTGGATGACATGTTGTTGATAGGAAACAACAAGGAGATTATCCAAGATGTGAAAACTCAGTTTTCCTCTAAATTTGACATGAAGGATATCGATGCTGCAAATTTCATTTTGGAAATGGAAATTAAAAGAGATCGAAAAAGGAGGAAACTCTAGTTAAATTAGAGAAACTATGTCAAGACAATATTATAGAGGCTTAACATGCCAGAATGTAAACCGATCAAGGTCCCTATTCCTGTTGGTGTAAATTTATCTATGGATCAGTGTCCCAAGACACAAGAAGGGGAGGAGGACATGTCTCATGTTCCATATGTGAGTGCAATTGACATTTTCATATATGCAATGGTCTATACTAGACCACACATTACACATGTAGTGGGAGTTTTGAGCAGGTATATGTCAAAACTAGGGAAGGAGCATTGGACAACAATAAAAGGGGGTTTCAAGTATTTGTGTGGCACTGCTAGCTATGAATTTTTCTACCAAGGAAGACCAGGATTGGACAAAGTGTTGGGAATACATGGCTTTGTGGATGCAGATTGGGTTGGAGATCTACAAGTGGGTATGTCTTTAACTTGTTTGGAGGAGCAATCAGTTGGATGAGCAAAAGACAGGTTGTAGTGGCACTTTCAACTACAAAAGTTGAATACACGACAACCACTCATGCAAGTAAGGAACCAATATTGTTACAAAGATTGCGTTCAAGTAGTGGGTTGGTACATCAAGTTGTAAGGATATATTGTGACAAACATAGTGCAATGTTTCTGGCGAAGAACTCAACTTATGATTCAAAGACAAAGCATATTGATATTCAATATCACTTTGTGAGAGACATGGTTGAAGAAAAGAAAGTGTTGCTGATGAAGGTGGAAACTTTGAAGAATGTTGTAGATTCATTAACAAAATATATGAGCACTGGAAGTTCTCTTGGTGTAGAGGATCTATGGGCATTGTTGCCCTAGATTGTTAACTATGTAACCTTGTAACCCCTTGTATGCAAAGAAAAAAACAAGTGGGAGAATGTTGGGTATGTGTTATATTCTTTGCATGACTAGTTCTAGGGTCTGCTGCGTTGTGTTGGGCGCATGGGGGAGGGGGGGGATTTGTCATATTTTTTGCCTCATTTTTTTCGTGTCACCTCTATTTTCATGTCTATTGTTCAGCGATGTTTCAATATATGTTTTTTTGTCAATAGGTTTCTATTTCCGGTTAAGGAATTAGGGTTGTTGACTAATCCAAATCATTGGGTTAGGGTTTTGGATGTCGTTGGCTCCTATATGTATATTGTATTGTAAAAAATGTATCACTATGAATGAATATAGAATATGATGGTTTTCTCGGTTTGGGTTTCCAAGGGAAAAATATCTGTGTAATGTGTGTATTTGCCATTGTATCTTTTTTGTTCTTTTATTGAACATATGTTTGCAGTAAAATATTGTACAAGTTTAAAATCTACATTGTGGATGTTTGTTGCAGATATCTAGAGAAAGAAACCTTGTGGAGATGAACTTGGATGATGTGGGGTGATTGTTGGACAGTATAACATAGAGAATGAAAGGAAGCTCGTGTTAGTGGAACAAAGGCTTACCGATGTTGAAGAGATATGTGAATATTTGGCTAAGACAGTGGATGGCTTGACTGATTTCTGTTTGGAAGTTAACAAGTGGCGATGAAGAACAAAGGAATTCACAAAAGTGAAGATTTCAGAGGAGTTTGTTGAACAGGAGAAGAAACCATTCCCATACTAAGATGAAGTGAGGGAGACCCCGCAAACTTGGTGGAAGAGAACCAAGGAAGGGGATGATTCTTCCTCTAGTGAAGTTGGACATGGTGAATGACCATATGATCCTGAACTAGAATGATTCATGGAGGAGTGTGAAGGAAAAATCGGTTCAAGTGCAATGATAATTATGTACACGACGCAAAAGTATGGTGACACTTCACTGATCGCATTGGGATGGATTGGAGATGAGAGAGATGGTCCAACCAACCATCCCCCTTCACCTTCAAACTATCATGAAACATGTTCGATCGTTCTCTTGGTGGAAGGCAACGAGGCTAATGGGGCACCTTAAGGAGGTGCCTTGATGAAAACTCTTGAGAACACAGTGGGTGACTTGACAGATTGGAAGAAACGAAGAGTTGTGGATTCCAAACATAAACAAATGTTTGAACTTGAAGATGTGAGTTCTTGAGGTAGAGGCGCAATGATTGGATTAGCTACCCAATCAAATGAAGTCACAAGAGGATCCAACACACAAAAGCATGGACACATAGACTGAAGTATGGAAGCAAAAATGAGTCAAAGGGAAGCAACACTTCGTAGACTCATGTAACTTCCTAAGGGGAGTTTTCCTTGATGACAATTGTTGAGGAAGCATCATTCATTGAGTAATGATGATATTCAAAGATAGGCAGAGACGCCATGGAAGTTGAAAGATGTTGTCGAGGATGAAAACAAATTGGAGTGGGGGAGGACGTAAGGTCTCCCACGACACCCACCGAGCGTGCACACTCCTTGGGAATATTCGACAACGAACAGACGAAGAGAACAAGGAAGGAAGAAATTAGTTGGGTGAAAAAAGATGTTTGGGTGTGGGCAGGAGCACCTTGGGTGCACAATGGTGATGTGCAACACCAAGGGGGCACACACCTCACTTTTCTTAGAATGATTGATGGAGACTTGGGTTACGTTTGGGCAAGGGAAGGGGTTGACTTGGGAGCATGCCCAAGGAGTGTACCCATCTATGCTTGGAAACATGGGCACACTGGAGAGGTTGGATGAACCAAGTAGAAAACTCATGAGGAGTCACAATGATCATCACGAAGAGAACACAAGGAAAAGGGTGTGTGCCCAAGGATAGAGCGCGTCGATCCAAGAAATGAATGATTGATGGGCGCACAGGCTTTGGATGACCACATTGAGTCGATGTAAGGGGCACGCCGAGTCAGTTGAGTGTGGGTTTGTGAAGGGGCATGAAAAACCCTAGAGATGTGACATTTTACACAAGTGAATCTTGGAATCCATATAAAAGCAAGGGCACACAACCAAAGGAAGGGATAGAACATTTTTGGCAAGAGGTTTGGAGGCAAGTTTGATGCAACGAACTGAGGCAGAGTTTCCAAGATGGAAGACAAGTAACCAAGAGTTGAACGTTTTGGAAGGTTTGGGGAAGTCTGAAAACACAGGTCTGCGAAAGCATGTGTGAGTTAGAACTGAAATATGTGTTAGCTTGGTGAAAATATGTGAAAATGAAGGGACAACAAGTCTGTGGTTGTGGAAACATAAGAGATGCACCGTAGGTCGTGATATTTTGCATCATGGAAATGCATGCAAGTTGTGTTCTTGCACTACATACTCTAAACTTTGAAAAATGTGTTTATTCTCATTTCCCACTTTACCATAATTCCATTCCATTACTTGTATTGATAAGCCACTATTTGATGAGCGATGTAATAATTAATATGCAATGATTATTGATGGCATTGGTGTAATTTACAACATTAAACTTAATATAATGATTTTTTCTTAAATATGATTTGGACCAAACTCCTCCAATACCACTGTGACCCTTTTAGGTTTGAATACATTATTTATGAACATCATTTGTAGAAGTCACATGAATTATGTGCACAATTTCTCACTTGATCTTTAGAAATCTAGCACACAAATTAGAATAAGTTTGTGTGTGTATTTAGTACAAAATGTGTTTGATTATCGAACGCTGAAACCCTAGATAGAGTTGAGATGAAGATATATATAATAAAACGATATTATATTATGAAAATACTTTACACTTTTACAATGAGATTCATTTCTCCTATATATAGTTTGAGAGGTCATATTTGTCTAGAACCGTAAATGCTAATAACAATCAGAAATCTTATCTTATAGCTTACATCACTAATGTGACTTTATCATACATGTAAGTCTTATGTTCTAACACCCTCTCTTAAGGCTTACAATACTAAAAATGAAACTCACTAAAAGAAAACACACTTCGACTACAAACACATTTACTTAAAATTAAAACAAAATCAAACATTCTTCAAATGCTTCTACTTTGAAAACAATGCTTGAACTAGAATACTCCCTCAATCTGCTCCTTGTTCCTCCGAAAGGTATAGTCTCCAAAATATAATACAATTTCCTAGCATCATTGGACATCATTTGCACATGAAATGCCTCATAACCCTCGTTAAGGTATGATAATAAAATTCTAGATGTTGTATCTCCGATAACTATTGAACAATAATCCCGTCATACATGTCTCACAATCCCAATGAGAAATAGTTTCTCTGATCCACAAGCATCCCAGACTATTGAAAAACTATCTCTTTTCCACTAGATTTCTCCATGACTTCAAAGTTTGGACTTCTTTAATGATCCGTCAAGATTATTAAATGACTGTGGTTGAGTTTTAAATTGCATGTGTTAATTAACCATTTGAGAATCTTAATGAAAGAATGAGAAAATAAGAGGAATTATGACAGCCATATACACATATGCAGATCTAAAATGAAGTAATAAACAACAAACCATAGCAAGAGAATTGATAACGGAGTTTGTCACAACGTTGCCTACGTCTCCGGGCCTTTGTCTCTGTGGGGGAGGCTTCTTTATTTCTGTTCAAAAGCTCAAAATGTACATCACAATAGTGCCAATTGGCTACAACACTAATCTGGTCATGTTCTTCTAGATCTCTAGAACCCAACAAAAGAAACGACACGCAAAACAGATGACCGGAGCTCCCAAAAATGGCTCGCAAGCGTCTGCTCCTCAAAAGCTTCCCTGTATAAAAATGGCTTTGGCTTGGCTTCCCTTCAGCATAACTCTGCTCTGACTGTCCTCCATGGCCTCAAACAGGTCTGGTTTTTATATATCTGAAGTTGGTTATCCATCCCCAACTTCCTCCCAAAATTTGGCCTCCAAAAATGCCCAATATCTCCCAAAAATGGATAAAATCCTCCATTAACAGGCATAAAAGCAATTAAAATCCACTAAACTTTGGAAAAAAAACCACTTTTTGTATAAAAGTAGGGCCTAGCCCCTTAGACTGTGCGCACGCCCCTTTGGCAGGGTCACATGGGGCCATGTGGCCGAGCGCTAGCCCCTCGGGCTATGCACTGGCCCTTCCCATGCTCGCTAGCTCCTGGTCCTAAGGCATCGGCATAGGTCCACGGGCTATCAATATATAACCGAGCCCCTTTTTTGGGTGGATGGCTCATGGTCCTGTGGGATCCCCCCCGAGATCCGAGGGTTGATCTCTATCATGACCCCCGCGCTCTGTCGCATGGTTCTATGGTAGGGCGTGTGAATAGACCACGGGCTTGGGCTAAGCCCCAGCCCTTTCCGCCCCCAAATAAGCATTTAACAAAACTTAAATACAATTTTTGTCATATACATATTAAGTACCACTAGTGGAGTGGGCGGTTAGCCCGGTCCTTCCAGTCCGTAGCGTGGAGGAGGTTTGGGGTTCGACTCCGATAGAGTCCATAAAATTTTGCATAACCTAACAAGCCAACCAAAGGGTGCCACGTGGCAGCCCATGACTGGGCCACGTGGCACCTCAACAACCAATTAGAAACTGCCACTTGTCAAACACTGATTCGTCCACCTATCTGCCAAGGTGTCTGCCCAGTCAACAACCGTACTGCCACGCCAACATGCCACTGTACCTGCCACTATGAGCTTGTGCCACATGTCACCCTCTGACTGGTCCAAATCACCTGCCGTACTCCCTTTCACCTACCACGTGTCTTCTCCAGGAGCTGCCACATCAACTATACGGCCGTATGGCCTGTACAGTCATCCTGCCACGTGGCACTGTACGGACTGTATAGTCACCCATTGTTTTTGCCTGTTTGGGTTTTCGAACAGAGCGCGATATCTTTCACATACGAAGCCCGTTTGATGAAGTAAATATATGGTCGGAATCAGGAAGGTGAGACAGACACAATGGCACTGGTTTCGTCGGATTCTGAGCACTTTCATTTTTGAGCCTTTTTGAGCCCTGTCAGGCTCCTGGATCCGATTCTGGATCACACCTCCCCACTAAAAGACCTTTTGGTCCCCAAAAGGTTACTGACTAGTCAAGAAGCTCGGGATAGGCCACC
>ML791793.1:13526-27972 GCA_009831015.1 Picea engelmannii
TGTACTTGCAAGTCTCAAAGATGCCAACTTGATTTGTGTGGCCTCATCTTTGATCTATTGCACACTACAGTAAACCTCCATCTGCCTGATCCAATTGTCAAGTTTCTCCGCATTTACTTCACCATCATATATGGGCAACACAAATTTAACATCAAGTTTTAACAATGGCATTTCATTCTTATGCTTATAAACATTTTTCTTTCCATTAGATTTAGAACTTGAACTTGAATAAGAAGGAGAAGAAGGAGGTGATGATGGAGGTGAAGGGGGAATCTGAGGATGATCCTCTTCCTCTTCACTTTTTCCCTTTGAAGATTCACCAAAAACTGGTCTCTTTTGTTCCAAGTAATCCTCGTACAAAACTTTCACCATCGCCGACATAGCAAGGAAAGTTTTCTGAAATTCTTTCTCATCCTGAGAAAGCCCTTCTTCCAATGTCATCTTCTCGCTGTGAGAATCTCTCTTTCTCAATCCAATTAATGGATTCTCTGCAACAAGCTCGCCTTCACCACGCTGTAGCTTTTCCCTAGTTAACATGCAAAACTCAAATCCAAACGTCAACTAGCTCTGATACCACTAGATTCGTCAAGATCTTTTAATGACTGTGGTTGAGTTTTAAATTGCATGTGTTAATTAACCATTTGAGAAGCTTAATGAAAGAATGAAAAAATAAGAGGAATTATGACAGCCATATACACATATGCAGATCTGAAATGAAGTAATAAACAACAAACCATAGCAAGAGAATTGATAACGGAGTTCGGCACAACCTTGCCTACGTCTCCGGGCCTTTGTCTCTGTGGGGGAGGCTTCTTTATTTCTGTTCAAAAGCTCAAAAAGTACATCGTAACAATTCCAATTGGATACAATATTGATCTGGTCATGTTCTTCTAGATCTCTAGAACCCAACAAAAGAAACGACGCGCAAAACGGATGACCGGAGCTCCCAGAAATGGCCCGCAAGCGTCTGCTCCTCAAAAGCTTCCCTGCATAAAAATGGCTTTGGCTTAGCTTCCCTTCAGCATAACTCTGCTCTGACTGTCCTCCATGGCCTCAAACAAGCCTGGTTTTTATAGATTTGAAGTTGATTATCCATCTCCAACTTCCTCCCAAAATTTGGCCTCCAAAAATGCCCAATATCTCCCAAAAATGGATAAAATCCTCCATTAACAAGCATAAAATCAATTAAAATCCACTAAACTTTGGAAAAAAAACCACTTTTTGTATAAAAATAGGGCCTAGCCCCTTAGACTATGCGCGTGCTCCCTTGGCAGGGTCACATGGGGCCATGGGGCCGAGCGCTAGCCCCTCGGGCTATACGCTGGCCCTTCCCATGCTCGCTAGCTCCTGGTCCTGAGACATTGGCATAGGTCCACGGGCTATCAATATATAACTGAGCCCCTTTTTTGGGTGGATGGCTCCTGGTCCTATGGGATCCCCCCTGAGATCCGAGGGCTGATCTCTATTGTGACCCCCACACTCTGTCGCATGGTTCTATGGTAGGGCGTGTGAATAGACCACGGGCTGGGGCTAAGCCCCAGCCCTTTCCGCCCCCAAATAAACATTTAACAAAACTTAAATACAATTTTTGTCATATACATATTAAGTACCACTAGTGGAGCGGGCGGTTAGCCCGGTCCTGCCAGTCCGTAGCGCGGAGGAGGTTTGAGGTTCGACTCCGGTAGAGTCCATAAAATTTTGCATAACCCAACGAGCCAACCAAAGGGTGCCACATGGCAGCCCATGACTGGGCCACGTGTAACCTCAACAACCAATCAGAAACTGCCACTTGTCAAACACTGATTCGTCCACCTGTCTGCCGAGGTGTCTACCCAGTCAGCAACCGTATTGCCACGCCAACATGCCACTGTACCTGCCACCGTGAGCTTGTGCCATGTGTCACCCTTACAATGGTGACACGTGTCACCCTCTGATTGGTCCAAATCACCTGTCGTACTCCCTGTCACCTGCCACGTCAGCTGTACGACCGTATGGCATGTACAGTCAACCTGCCACGTGGTACTATACGGACTGTACAATCACCCATTTTTTTTACCTGTTTGGGTTTTCAAACAGAATGCGATATCTTTCGCATACGAAGCTCGTTTGACGAAGTAAGTATATGGCCGGAATCAGGAAGACGAGACGGATGCAATGGTGTTGGTTTCGTCGGATTCTGAGCACTTTCATTTTTGAGCCTTTTTGAGCCCTGTCAGGCTCCTGGATCTGATTCTGGATCATTTAAAATGCGAGAAATTCTAGTTCTTTAGTAGGGTCATCACCATTGTCAGTATTTGGTCATCACTGTTGTCAATATTTGGTGGATATCCAACAATGGCTACATTTGTTGACTTTTTAAGCTTTCTTTGTGAAGGTCACTAACACGGATTTGCAATTAATTGTTGTATGACCTATTTTTCCATAGTAGTAGCACTACATCCCACTCTTACATGTCATTCTCTTTCCCATCATTTTCTTTGAGTATAGTGTTGTCTTTGGTAGATAATCTCTTGCAATTATTCTCTTTTCTTAAGCTAAGATAGATGAAATCATGTCTTGTATAGTGTGTGAAGACATTTGATTGAGAGGAAAGATGGAATTGTTGTATTGAGAAGGCACATTATTTAAAAAAATGGCATAGACATCCTCTTCCTCTATTGTAGCTTTGAATTCAACAAATTGTCTAATGAAACATCTCAGATTGTTTATGTGGCTTGACATAGCGACTTTGATAGATTCTTGAATCAAAATCATTGTAGCTTCAAAGAAAACTTTACATTTACTAGTTTTTCTCCAATTACAACTTATTTATATCATCCCATATTTCCTGAGATGATTTTCTAGATCTAAATGATACAACTCAGATTTTGAGAGAGAAATGAGAATAATAGCTTTGGCTTTTTCATCTCTGTAGCTCTTCCCTTCCAATGATTTATTTGGTTCTACAGATATTTTCTTAGTCTCTTTTACTATTCCCCACGAGTTTTTATTCATCAATTGGATTTAAATTTTCACTTTCTAGGTATGGAAATTCTGGCCATTATTTTTCTAAAGGAGTTTCCATTTTGAAAATTTTGTATGAACTCTTTTGGAAAGTAATAGAAAAATTTCATATCCTAGAATATATCTCTACCTCTGCAAATTAGAGCTAGTGGTTGCTATACGGCTTGGCTGATCTGATGACTTATTATGTATGTCTATGTATGACAGATTGACTTTTGTACGGCGGAATGTGCAGCTAACGATAGGCTCCTTTAACTTTGGTGGCTCTCTTTTTTCTTGGTGGATGATACATGTTTATTCCTTTGGTAGTCGTGTAAGGAAATCCAATGGCTCTAATTTTATTCTTTGGCAGCTGTGTAAGGTAGATTGATAGCAACCGCTTGTGGCTGGATTAAAGGGCGCTAACTACCTTTAACTGGAACCCGAGGCCCTCAGGGCTAACACTATGCCATATATCCTCGGCTCTGACTGAGAGCTTAAGCAAAAGGTGCTACTTTTCGCAAATCCAGAGAAAAACTTTTACCACGCGCTTATTAGAATGCAAAAGAATCAGGGCTCGACAGGTGTCGATTTCATCGACGGTCCATACAATTTCACAAATCAATGCCAGGATTAACTATCGCGTAACTTAGAACGCGAACACCTTTGTCGCCGTAGATTTATGACCATTCTAGGTGAACTCCTCCACGATTAATTCACTATTTAAATCAACGTTTAACGAGGATCGTTGATCTAGGTGTCATCAACGATCTAACGATCAAAATGGACTCGCTGCAATCGCAGATTTACACCCTAGTTCCTACACCAACACAACTTGGTTTTCCGCACAACCTATATATATATATATATATATAGTCTGAGTGAGCCTAATGGTTAAGAACATGTGTTTCTTCCTAAGAGGTCACAAGTTCAAATCCAGAGGGGGGTAGGGGCTGTATACCTCCGTAGACTTTACCAGTGAAATCGCTGAGTGAAGAGGTCCCTTGTCCCACAAACAAGGGGGTCTCATACACCATTTTGGGTCTCATACACCAGTTTGGTGTTTGGCTTGGCTGTGACCTTAAAAAATATATTATTATTATTATTATTATTATTATCCCCCTGAACATTCACACACTTTGCAGAGATAGTCTACCTGCAAATATAATATTAACCAGATATACAGAGATTTGTATCATATAGAGTCAAATACCTAACACTCTAAACATAATGTCTCTTTCTTCATTAACTTAAATACTCACTAACCATACATAGATTCATATACCGGGCTTTTGATCAGCGTGCTTAGGCCTGATTTTTGATTCATTGGCCTTTCTTAGGTTTCCTAGCCATGGTTGACCCTTTACACAAACTATCTCTAACTCAATCAAAATTAAAACCAAAATGATTTTGAACCTATCATCTCTCCACAACAAACTCCTAAGATCTCTCAGATCCACAATATCTCGAGGAACATCTATAAAATCACTCATTCACTTCTAAGACTCCTCTAGATCTCTACAACTCTCAAGATCTACATATTAATCAATTTCAATTCAACTTCTAGAATTCAATTACAATCTTAGTAAACAAAAAGAATTAAATTAAGGGAACCCACTCCCTTTAGTAAAATTGATAGACCCCTTAGGCCTCCTCCAAAAGATTGATGGGATTGCTCCTGCATCAAACTCCCACAGAACAATTTGTTTCTATTAGATTCAAAATGAAGAAAAGAGCAAAAATATAATAGAAATAATAGAAGCAATCAAGAAACCATGATGAATAGAGATAACTAAACAATGGCAGAAAAGACATACTCTATTCATCAATGCTTCTGTAAATAATCATGTACATATATGTACATATATAATACAAAAGACCATAAATGTCATGTAACTGTATAATAGTTAGGTTAACTTAACTAACCAACTAACTTATGATTAGTGTTTTAACATCCCCCCTTAATCATAAGTTCATTCTTGCTTGAAAAACTGCCACTACTTGACAATCACATGTGTCAAGTGAATATTCAGAGGGTTGGCTGAAGATGCTCTCTGAACTCTGAAAAAAAAATAGCAGAAGTTGATGTCTTCTACTAAATTGGTGGTTTAAGGTTGACCACAAACTCATTTGGTGGTTTCAAGATGACCACAAAACAATCTGGTGGTTTTGAGATGACCACAAACCGAATGTCTAGCAGAAGCTGATTTTTTCTACTAAATGGCATGGTTTTAAGTTGACCATAAACTAACAAGATCTCAAGGCTCAAAAATATGAAAATGTAACAAGCAGAACTTCATGTCTTCTGCTCAATTGGTAGTTTTAAGCTGACCACAAACTATAAACAACAATAACAAGCAGAACTTTATGTCTTCTGCTCAATTGGTGGTTTTAAGCCGACCACAAACTATCAAGAACAAGATTGCATACCAAGAACTAGGTTGCATACTTGATCATCTGTTCACAGGCTCTAAATCAAACTTGGAACCTAAYTCAACTAGATTTCCCCCCTGTCAGGGACAAGTGGTTCCAATTCCCTTGACCGTCATTCGCAAGTATGGCCAAGAAGAGATCCAACACATCAAATTGTCTTCTGGCGGAGTTTGAAGACTCGATCGTCAACTCAGAAGACTACATCAACTGGGCCCCGATCATACCCTAAATCAACAAATCTTGAAAAACATTCATGTCCATCAACTGTAGAAATATCTCCAATCAAGTACGATTGTACTTGTGTATAAATCCGGTGATAAGACTGCTCCAATAAATTGGCTTCCAAACTCCAACACCAATTCCCTAACCATTCAAAATGAATTTGTTTCCTCTTGCGCTTTTGACACCTTACTGAGGGATGATTTGCCTTCCCACAAAATTTGCATGGGTGAAGATCAAAACAGTTTAACTTATCATGGCCAAACCGGTGATAGTGTTTGCATTGTATGGGTTCTTTATCCATCGATTAGCAACATCATCATCAACTATATCCTGTACCTGTTCCTTACCAATATCCGCAAGCTCTGTCGTCTTATCATCATTCAAAAAACCTCCACTCACAAAGAAAACAGGTTYGCATTAATTAGGAAAATGAAAAAGGTTGTCAGCATCCTGTACATATCCTAGTCCATATCGATTTTGTTTAAATCGTAATTCTTCCCATGGTCGAACAATACATTTATCCGCAACTTTTTCTGACATAGGGACTTCATCTAACTGATCTTCATGTTTATGACTTTCATTACTAGTCAACTGAGCATCTTCATTCTCATCCTTGATGTCATTAAAATCACATTGTTGGTGTCGAAGCAAACTTAACTCATTAGACAACAACTTGTTTTGATGTTTGAACATATCAATCTTCTTGTGCTTTACTTGTAAACAAGTAATCACTGTGCTGAGGGTGCGCTTGTTTATTGCAACTGTAGATTCCGTAGTTGAGTTAATTAATGTGCACAATATGCTAAATAGTTCTTCAATTCTTGTCATTTGTTTGTATGTTGATGCCACTATGCTCAATTCTGTATCCTGTTGTGCATGCGAAGAGCAATCGTTCGTTGCAGGAATGCCAAAAATTACAGGATAACCAATGAATTAGACACACACAAAGATCCTAAGATAGACCCCCTTATTCAATTTCGGGTGAGTTTAACTTAATAACACCAAATACAATTTGGGTTTACAACAATTTTGCAAGCTCACTTTGTTAAACACACCCCCCTTCCCCGCCCCCACTTTTTTTTACAACTACCTTATAACTCCATTACAAAAATCATACTAACCAATGCTCTTAACAATAGGTCTTATAACTCCTCTATGAAAAAAAAACCTTATAACACCTTTACAAACACTCTTTAAATTGGTGATCACCTAGTTTCAAATTGTATTCGCTTCAGACAGAAAACGTAGGAGTGCGAGCAAACCTAACTATTATACAATTACATGACAATTATGGTCTTTTGTATTATATATGTACATCTATGTACACGATTATTTACAAAAGCATTGATGAATAGAGTATGTCTTTTCTGCCATTGTTTAGCTATCTCTGTTCATCATGGTTTCTTGATTGCTTCTATTATTTCCATTATATTTCTGCTATTTTCTTCATTTTGAATCTAACAGTTTCATGATATCCAGATCACAAGTCTTCTGCTGTTGAATTCATCCTAGATTCCATATCTTATGTTGTTGCTTGCCACTTGCTTTGCCATCTTTTTGTTGTCTTGTTTTTGTCTGCAACCCGCCAAGATCCCAACTCTTACTTTGCTTTTTTGCAACCTTCTTGCTCCAACCTTCATCATTAACCATCTTCCCACTACTATTGTTGTTCCTTCTCATCCACTTGGAAGTCTTCATCAGTATTCATCAATTGCTCAAAGAATTCATATAATCCATTGTTCAATTTTTTCCTTGACTGACATACATCATTGCTGTACTCTGGCTACTTCAAAAGGTCATAAAACTCTTGAACGATTGTTGTCATCACTTTACCTCCATCCCTTGTTCTATCCTCAAAGTTTTGATAATATTGTTCCTTCAGTAGGAACATATTTAGTAAGCAATCTATACCTCCAATGTTCATTTGCAGTGTATGTGAGAGCCCAACCAATTTCTGCTACATGTTGTCTTCATTAATTGTTTTGGCTTGTGATTCCACTGTTAATATCATTTTTTGCCTCCAACATGTATCTTTCTGATCATGTCATGCCTCAGTCCACAACTCATTTGTAGAAGTCATAATGTATAACTTCCTTGCTTCTCTTATTGTCCACATATTCATTGGTTCGGGTGAAATTTCTTCAACTTCAAAAATAATTGTTTGCTTTCTTGGTAAAAAAATATAAAACCAGTCCTTTTTATGCTGCTTCTCGACTATAAATATCTGCCCTTTAATTTCTGAACTTTGCCAACTAATCTTTGCATTCATGCTATAATCAACTTCATCTTCAACCTTTTCATTATCCCAAGCAATTCTTTGGTCTTCACTCCCTCTTGGATTTGTCAACAATTTTTTTTTACACTATACAACTTCACATTTTTTACAATCCTCTCTTGTCTCACCAGTGTCCTATGTAAGAGTTTTGACAAGTCTTCCTCCTTCCTTCCAAGTCTCATCTCTGTGAGAAAACCATAAATATGCATGTCTCTCATGTCCCTTCAGCTTACAAGACTCCGTAATAAAAAAATGTTCTTTGATTTCAATAAAATGACAGAATAATAGACACTTCATGTTTTCCATGATCATTCACAAATGATCATTTTCATCAACACCGTCCAATTCCCTTTCTGCACTAATGCAATTTTACATTAACCATCTCAAAAATTTATAAGCTGAATCATATTCAAGACAAATGACTTTCCTCAGGTCTTGATTTCTTCCAGGCTTCTTCTGGTTGTCTACAATATTTCCTTCTTGTATGTCTTCTATCTTTAGACTTCTTCCTTGGTGTCTGTCTCTTTGCAAAGCAATTCCTTTCTCATACAACTATAAATCACAATTTCTGTCACCTTGGAACGTTCTCTTCCATTCAGCTATCAATAATTCCATAAGGTACCGTGTAAGAATTTTAAGATTTCTCTCCCACTTTTCTGCACAAATCTCCAAGGCATATAATTGCCCTGTCCATTCCTTTTTCTTTTTTGTGGAAAGTTGATTGCTTCCATCTTCAACATCCTCATATTTGTATACACCTGCACATTCAACAAACACATTACAAAAAACAATTGCTTTAGGACATTTCTTGAGTTCATTGTCAAGTTCCAATATATCTTGTTCTTCTTTCTGATTGTCCTTGGCAATTATGTAATTTTCTATCCTATCATACATATGAACTTCTGTTTGTACTTGTTGTTCATATTCTGCAACTTTATGGATACGTTTGGTAACCTAATCACTATCCCACAAAACAACTTCTTGCCTTGCACAAATTTGTTCATTGTTTTTAAAGATAATGCTTTGTTATGTCCTTCCTTGAGGAAATTCTGCGTAATCTCCTTCATGACTAATTCCATAAATCCATCTCCTCCTTTTCCTGGTGGCATGAGATAATGATGTCTACTCCTTCTCCATGATAGACTCTATGTGGTATTCTTGCTTTCTCTCCTTCCCAATCTTTCTTGGACTATCTGTAATGTCTTGAGCTGAGCTCTTCCTATCAACTCCTTTTTCACCATTTTCACAAATCTGCAAGACATGTTGTCTTTTCTTTTGCCAATTTTCAATTGTTTCCAATAATGGATACAATTCCTTCAAAAATAACTAAATAAACATTTATCAAAAGAGCATATAACCAACTGAATATACCTC
This sequence comes from Picea engelmannii, assembly GCA_009831015.1. Lineage (NCBI taxonomy): Eukaryota > Viridiplantae > Streptophyta > Pinopsida > Pinales > Pinaceae > Picea > Picea engelmannii. Next base: position 22,813 of record ML791793.1, read on the forward strand.
TAAGTGTAATCTTCCTTTCACAAACTTGTAGAGTTTCAAACTGAACTCCTTCATGTCTTTCTTCAATGTTGTCATCATTAAACACCGCTGAACTTTCTTCTTCTGTGACAGTTCTTTGAAATTGTTCATCTTCAGAATTTATTTTCTCTTGCTGTCCTCCATGAGCATAGTTTTTCCTTCCTTGAATTTCTACTCTTTCTTCAATCCTTTGCATTTGTTCAACTTCCATCAGATTTACCTTTGGTACCTACAATGACACACTCACACAAACAATTACATTGAAATATACTACACTCTCCTTCTTCACTTGATTTCATTGACATATCTTCTAATTTGTGCTTCTCCAAGCACTTCATCATCCCATCATCATCATCATCCTCTCCTAAGATTGAACCTTGTTCAGGTTCAAAAAAGTTAATTTCTTTTCCATGCTTAGTTCTACCGAGTTTCCTCTTTGTCTTCATCTAGACTTTCATCTTTTGAATAGTGTTCTTGGTAAATAACCCCTTGATAGGACATTTGACTCTTTTTTTCACATTCAATCCACGTTTTAGATCCTCTTTGGTCTTTTCATGTAGCAGTTGTTATAAAATATTGAGTTGTAACTTAATCTCATTCATTTCTCTGTCAAAATCCTCATCACTCATCCTCTTCTGTTTGCCTACTGTCTTGCATCCTCTTTCCTCTTTCTGTGGCTTCTTTCTAAATCTCTTCCTTGACTATCTGTAGTCATTTTCTTCTCCCCTTTTGTGAAATTCTCTATGTTCACTTGTGAGTTGCAACTAAGCTTCTCAATCATAGTCAATCTCAATCACTACTATTCAATACCCTATCTAGCCTTCCTCTTGTGCTTGATCTCCTAGTATCATTGATTCTCTCTCCTCTGGAACCTTCTTTTGAGCATCTCCTTTCTCTTCTCTGGCTTCTGCACTCCGCTCACACTCTTCCTCTTATGAGAACTTCCACTGTTCTCTTCACTTCAGTCTTCAACCAAATTTCCTTACAAGACTCCTTACTGTAACTCTTCTGCCACAAGCTTCCAATTTGAGAGATTCAAATACTCCCTTCTCTTTCTCTCACAACTTCCTAGCTGCTACTTGCATATACACATCAATATTCATCAAAATTTAATACTTACAGGATTCCTCTTCCTTATCTTTCTCTCCAAACATTCTTTCTCACTTTTCCCTTAGATGGAACGACTCAAATCTGTAGTTTCTTCACTGTTTCAAGGTTCTTTCTCTGCAGAATTCATCTCTCCTATTCCACTGCACACTTCTGCCAATGTCCTATTACAAAATCCACCTCTGGTTTTTTTCCAAGTAGAAATATTTATGTTCTTATATCCCAAAGAACAAAATCCTTTCATCTCATACCACTCTGCATTGCAAATTAAACCAGTTAAAAGATATAATTTCCACATACAACAAGCACAAAATTCAATCTCAATAATCCCAAAGAGCGTTACTATCGCTCTAATACCAATTGATATCCCCACAAGGGCCAATATCCATAAATCAGAGTCTTCAACTGTCTGTAGTCTTTCCTAGTGCGAATATAGCCTTCTTTATATGTTAGCTTGGTTTAAATACCTAAATCTCAATTCTCTTGTAGTAACCTCTAATCACAATCTCAGCCCCACAAATCGATCACATTTGTGGATCGATTGTTTCGATATGATCCTCCATGACCTTATTTCTTTACAATTTAAATCATGTGCCTCCCATTTACCTTTAGAACCAAGGTTTCGAACCCCAAGAATAATATCAACTCTCACTGATGTATAACATCAGAAGACCAAGCCCAGATGCTTAGCTTTCTTACCTCCTTATGTGACCAAAGAACCAAGACCGTGGGTAGATTAAAGGGTGCTAACAACCTTTAATTGGAACCCGAGGCTCTCAGGGCTAACACTATTCCATATATCCTTGGCTATGACTGAGAGCTTAAGGAAAAGGTGCTACTTTTTGCAAATCCAAAGAAAATCTTTTACCATGTGCTTATTAGAATGCAAAAGAACCAGGGCTTGGCAGGTGGTGATTTCATCGACGATCCATACAATTTTGCAAATCAATGCCAAGATTAACTCTCACATTACTTAGAATGTGAAAACCTTTGCCACCGTAGATCTATGACCATTCTCAATCTAATGATCTCTAATTGATTCGATGGATGGATTAAGAGATGAACTCCTCCACGATAAATTCACTATTTAAATCAATGCTTAATGAGGATTGTTGATCTAGGTGTGATCAATGATCTAACGATCACAATGGAACCACTGCAATCACAGATTTACACCCTGGTTCCTACACCAACACAACTCGGTTTTCCACATAACCTGTATATATATCTAGAAGCACATTTGATCTCATTATATCAACATAGAGATAAATCCCCCGGACATTCACACACTTTGCAGAGATAGTCTACTTGCAAATATAATATTAACCATATATACAGATATTTGTATCATACATAGTCAAATACCTAACAATCGAAACATAATTTCTCTTTCCTCATTAACTTAAATACACACTAACCATACATAGATTCACATACCAGGCTTTTGATCAGCCTAATTAGGCCTGGTTTTCAATTCATTGGCCGTTCTTAGGTTTCCTGGCCATGGTTGATCATTTACACACTATCTCTAACTCAATCCAACTCGAAACTCTCCTAATTCCTTCAAGGATTACAAATTAAAACCAAAAAGGATTCTGAACTAGAATTAGTTCAGATCCTATCATCTCTCCACAACAAACTCCTAAGATCCTTCAGATCCACAATATCTTGAGGAAGATCTGTAAAATCACTCATTCACCTCTAAGAGTCCTCTATATCTCTACAACTCTCGAGATCCACATATTAATCAATCTCAATTTAATTTCTAGAATTCAATTACAATCTTAGGAAACAAAAATAATTAAATTAAGAAAACCCACTTGCTTTAGTACAATTGATACACCCCTTAGGCCTCCTCCAAAAGATTAAATTATGATGAGATTGCTCTTGCATCAGCTTACAACATCCATACACTGGATGATTCAAATCCATGAGCATTTTAAGGTGACCACAACATAGTAGACCGTACATGCATCAACCATCACAACATTACTGTAAATGCATCTTTCACATGCTTCGATGAGAGTTGTCAAATTCAATTGGAACACTTGTTGTTGGGTTGTGCGATGAGTTTAACGATCAACACTCCAAAGACTTCCAACAACTCCAAAAAATAATTTCGAATTGCGCTGGGTTGTGCGATGAGTTTAACGATCAACACTCTCGAGTCTCAAGGTTGCTAAGGGGTCAACAAAAAATAATTTGGAATTGTTTTACATAAACCACTCAAAATTGGCACTCTTGAGTTGCTGGTAAGAGTGGGTACTTCTCCAAATAAATGTATTTCATCACTTTACAATTAACCTACAACGTTGTCTAATGGTTCTATGAAATGATTTTTTTGGCTGGAATCAGATGACATAATTTTTTGTTGTTTAAAATTCATTTCCTAATGCATAAATGGATTCATCATGCTGAAAAACCCTTGGGGCACTCAGATTATACAGAAATAATCATTCAAATATGGGGATCTAACAATTTCTTGCTGAATTTTGGGTAAATATTCCTAAAAAATATCGTCTAAAAAAATCATTTCGTAGAATGTTTAGACTACAATATTAACCCACAACCCAATCAATAAAATAAACAACTTGAATTTTTTGTTGTTGTAGAAAATGAAATAAATAATAGAACTTGCATTCAATGCACTAGCAAAAGTAATTTCTTTATTTTGATGCAAATTATTTGTAACACAACACTTGGGAAATATTTTGATGCATACTTGCATTCAATGCACTAGCAAAAGTAAATTATTTTTAACACAACATTTGGGAAATATTTTGATGCATACTTGCATTCAATGCACTAGCAAAAGTAATTTCTTTATTTTGATGCAAATTATTTTTAACAAATTATTTTTAACACAACATTTGGGAAATATTTTGATGCATATTATTTTTAACAACAAAATTAGGGCTAAGTTTTGATAGTTGTCTTTTTTAATTATAGTTGGGAAATTATTTTTAACAACAAAATTTGGGCTACTTTTTGATAGTTATCTTTCTATTACAGTGCCATGGATTTTGATACCCTAGATATACATGATATGAATGTAGTAAAATTAGTACTCATATAATAAATTATTTTTTAATATTTATATAAGTTGTTTTTAATTCATTTTTTTTGTTTGTTTGTTAGTTTGTTCGTGACCTATGAGACTAGCCTGTGCCTGAGAAACTACGATTCAGGTTTTTTGTCTCCGCAAATTTCGAGCTCGTAACTCAAGACCACATAGTACCTTAACAACACACTCCTTCACCTATTGTCCTACAAATTCTAGAAAGTTATAAAGAATCTTGCTACCATTGTTTATTTATCAAAACATTCACTCTACTACTTGATATAGTAAATATCTCTTTGTTAGCTGAAAGGGTGGATAATGATACATGGGTTGATACTTGGTAACCCAATAAAGTCATGACAACATCTTTTATCTAATTAAATATTCTTTAAATTAAATTAATGTTCAATTAATTAGTTTGACAATATTGCCTTTTCTTTAATCAAATATTTATTTATAATAATGTTTAATTAGTTTTTGAATAATGAGGAAATAACAAGGAAAAAATCAAATTTAACAAAAAAACTAGTGACCCAAAGTAAAGTAAATAATGATAATTATAATATTTTTTAAATATAATAATAATAATAATAATAATATTTTTTTTTTAATGTTGGGAAATAATAAAAAGGAAATCAAATTTAACATACATACATACATANTATATATATATATATATATATATATATATATATATATATATATATATATATATATATATATATATATATATATGAGTGGTTGGAAAGAATGATTGTTATTCTTCCTATTCACATTCAATTTCCATAAATGATATGTTGAACTCTTAGCGAGTATATTATTATTATGACTAATAAACTATGAAGTAGTTTTCCAATTAGTAAAGTTGTAATATTTTTAAAATAATAATAATAATAATAATGATAATGATAATATATTTTTAAATGTTGAGAAATAATAAAAAAGAAAATCAAATTTAAAGTATATATATATAT
>ML791793.1:34687-67445 GCA_009831015.1 Picea engelmannii
TGTCCCGTTATTCTTGTAACCAACCAAGCAATTTCCTGGAATGGATTTCTAAAGGAACTTACTTGCAGCCTTGTGATATCTTCAGGAACTATTGTCGGGTCTTCGAGGAAGTCCGCTAAGATGTCCAACCCATTATGATGTTTTTCTAGTAACTGTTTGCAGTCTTGTCCTCTGAACGTCAATGTTGGGTTCGACAATTTTAACATCTTGCGGAAGAGCTGAGGCGAAAAAGAAACAGGAGAATGGTCGGGAATATATTTTTCGGTGCACCAAGAGACCACCTCCTTAGATTCAAAAACCTCATGAACACATCTTGCACAAGCGATTCCCGAGGTCCAAATCACTTCGTTTTGGGAGGAACGGGATGAATAGTAAAAGTATGCCTTGGACCACTGAAAGCTCTGGTCCTCTTGTGTGAACATATTTACTGTATCTCCACAAAACTGCTTTTGACCTGGTTCCATAAGTCTACAAGAACGTTTATTTGTTCCAGCCGATGAATGAAATGAAAAGTTGGAAGGGATAATATAACCCTGTGCAAATTTTGGTTGAAAGCGTGTGAATGAGAGATGTCCTCGAGACTTTCGTTGATTAATGACAATTTGGATGGCTGTTGCATGATGCATTGTTAACATTTAACAATACTAATTGCATACATAGAAATGCCAACACGTTGGATATTGCAATGAGCGATTAAGCATTGTAGATTTCTTGAGCGGCCCAACACGAGGACACGTGTTGGAGATGAACAATCGGAAGGGACAAAATAACTCTCCACACATCTTGGTTTAATGCATAATAATAGGAGATCTCCTCGAGGTTTTTGGCCATTAATGATAATGTTGATGGTTCCTGCATGGTCAACTGTTAGCATGAAATGTTTCTAATCGCATAGTAAGAAAGTACGGAGGTCACAGGCAGTGGAAAAAAGACAGCTGCAAAACAGGGTTGCAATGTACAAGCGTTGAGGGTGAGGGCGCGAGGGTCAATTTGTATGTCTCGGAATTTTTTTAGTGCAATACGTGTAACAACGAAGAGGATATGGTAGGATGGCCAGAAGCACAAGAAGTTAGTGGGGATGGAAGGCAGCGAGAGATACTTTGAAACATTTGTGAGCCGTGGTAGAGTGACCGCGCTGGAATTGTAGATTTTGTGAACCTGACAACAGGAGAATCCAAAACAGGTTGAGAAGGTGTTTGCAAAGGAGACGAGGCCCGAACCTTCTAATTGTATCACTCCAAACATTTGAATGCATAATCTGTAACACGTAAGAGCGGACGATGTTGGAATCCGATAGTCAATTTGTATATTGCGGAGAGTGCAATCCCAACTGTTTCGTACCTCTGTGTCCAGTTGTCAGTACTAAGAGATAATTTAGTATTCAAAATAATTTTTTAGATACTGTTAGATAGTTCATAGGGACTAGCATCCGTATAAAATGGAAATCTCCACCCTGCCAGTCCTGCATTCCGTGTGTCAATTTGTATATCGTGGAACTGCAAGCATTGTTTGGAGGACATGAAACAATGAAAGTGCAATGTTGAGTTAGCCACTCTGTAGGTTTGCTTGTCAATTTGTATATCGTGGAATTGTGGGTGCTATTTGTAGGCCAAAGAACAATGGAGGTCCAAGTTTGAGCCCGCCCGCGATCCAAAATGTCACTAGATATCGAATGAAGAATTTGTACATGCTCTATAAAATATCATGGGAATTAGTACATGCTGTATAAGATATCATGTGCATACTTTATAGTCCCATAATACATGGGAAGAAAAAAAAGGGAAAAAGAACGAAGTAGATAGTAGTGGAATTGTAGATCACGAAAATTTAGAGTGGAATATGTATATAACGGAAAAACATATCAAAAGCATCAAAAGCAACAACAGCCGGTTAGATTCGTTCTCTGATTATATAGATGGAGATAAACATATGTTAAACTGTGAACGCTGGAGCTGCATATTTTGTGAACTGGGAAACAGGAGGATCCAAAATAGGCCGAGAAAGTGTTTGCAAAGGAGGTGAGGCCCAGACCTTCTAATTGTATTGCTCCGAACATTGGAATGCATAATCTGTAACATGGAAGAGCGGACGATGTCAGAATCCGGTAGTCAATTTGTAGATTGCGGAGAGTGCAATTCCAACTGATTCGTACCTCTATGTCCAGTTGCCACTACTAAGAGCTATTTTAGTATTCAAAATAATTTTTTAGATAGTGTTATACAGGGAAAAAATAAAAACTAAAATAATTTTTTAGATACTATTAGATACTTCATAGGGATTAATATCCATAAACAATGGCAATCTCCACCCCGCCAGTCCTGCACTTTGTTTGTCAATTTTTATATCCTGGAATTGGGAGCACTATTTGGAGGACACAGAACAATAGAAGTGCAATGTTGAGTTAGCCAGTCCGCAGGTGCGCTTGTCAATTTCTATATCACGAAACTCAAGGTGCTATTTGTAGGGCACGAAACAATGGAGGCCCAATGTTGAGCCTGCCCGCCCGGCCGAGAACCCGCGATCCAAAATGTCGCTAGGTATGGAATGCGGAATTTGTACATGTTCTATAAAATATCATGTCCATATTTTATAGTCCCATAATACAAAGGAAGAAAATAAGGGAAAAGGGATGGAGAAGTTAGCAGTGGAATTCTAGATAATACATGGGAAGAAGAGAAGGGAAAAAGAACCAAGTATATTGCAGAAGAACATCTAGTGTTTGCTTATTAATGAAAATGCTTGCAAATGCTTGCTGAGTTCTCACCAGTTAATGCATAAAGTGTAGATCACGGAAGTATCTTTCGTACCACTATGTCCACTTGCCACTAGTAAGAACATTGCTAATGTATATGAGGAAGGACACCAAGTTGTTGGGCATGGAAAGCAGCAACAAATACTTTGAATGAACTTAATGTATACAAGGAACCCACGGTGGAAATGTAGATCACAGATGTTTTCAGTGCAAGATGTATATAGTGGAACGATAAGCAGCTCGTTTCGCAAGCGGCATCCCAGCAATGGCGGGCATAAAATTGTCTAAGTATGAAAAGGAACAACAGTCGGTTGGATCCATCGTGCGAGGTTATAGATGGAGATGTTAAGGCATGAATTGTAGATCATGGAAGTATCTTTCGTACCACTGTGCCCACTTGTCACTAGTAAGACCATTGTTGATGTATGTCAGGAAGGACGCGAAGTTGCTAGGGATGCATATCAACAATAGATACTTTGAATGAAGTTAATGTATACGAGGAACCCGCGGTAGAATTGTAGATCACAGATGTTTTCAGTGCAAGGTGTATATAGCGGAACAATAAGCAGCTGGCTCGCAAGCACCAACGAGAATAAAATTGGCTAAGTATGGAATGGAACATCGATCGGTCGGATCCATCTTACGAGGATATAGATGGAGATGAAGACATGTCAGCCTACCGTACATAGAAAGACGACTAAGTATAAAACCAGAAAGCCATAATGAACGGGAAAAGAAAAATGGAAAAAGAGATAAGTATCTGAGAGTCGGGAAAACCTTTTTTTTCTATTTATTAATAGCAGTGTTTTCGAACCTATGCTGGCTTCTCACTAGTAAAAGCATTAAGTGCACACCACTGAAGTTCTTTGCTTGCAACATGTATATGATGAAACAAGGGACATAGGTGTTGGATACCGCGAACCCGGGGCTTGGTGTCCAGATAACTGGCTAATTATTGGCCAAGACGAAGTTTTTATATCTATTTCAATAGTATTCATACTAGTATCTATCAATGGAGAAAGTTTTCATATTTATTTGAATAGTATTCATACTAATATATATTAATGGATTGTTTCTGTTTCAAATGCAAATAATCTCCCAATTTGAAAGATGCTCTTTGGCTTGCAAATTTCGTTGAAACCAGGAAAATTTTGATTACAAGATGTACATAGCGCAACTAGAAACATGAATTTGCATTGTGGTCTCAACGACATAAATTCATTATCATATATTCATCTTGTATTCGTTGCAATGTCATCATCAAATGACGACTCTCCATAAAAATCAATATCTAAATTAAATTAATGGAAATCAAAATTTGTTGTGACTTTAAGTAATTAAAGCATAAATTGCAAACTACGGAAGTTCCTAGGCTGCAAGATGTATATGATGGAACATTGGACATATTTGTTTAATACCGCAAACCCAAACATAACTGCCTAAGCTTTGCCGAAGAGGAAGTTTTCTGTATTTTTTTCAATAGTACTCATATTAGTATATATGCATAGATATTATCAAATAGAACAAGCTGCAATTTATCCAACATACTTCATAGGAACATTGCGTCAACAATTCAACTGCCTTGTTGTAACTCATGAATTCATTCTATTTACGGAACCCGAAGAATGGGAGCAGAATGGGTCCTCCAATTTCTTTCTTTAAATACAGAGCCAGTGCCACATAAGTATGGCCTATGAAAAAGTATTTTTAAATGCAAAATGTAAAGAAAGAACAGACCAGGTTTTATTTAGATTGAAGTAGTGAGCAACAAAAACAAAGCTTGTCCTTCATGTTTAACGACATAGGGGAAGAATTGTTATAACCCTAATTTGCACAATACATGCTTACCTGGCATCAGTCCATCTCAGATCCCTTCTTTGCCAAAAGCACTGCTGAACAACTCTTTAAAAAACCTCTTTTATAAAGGCCCACGCGCCCTACTCCATTACTGCACGCCTGTACACACTAGCTGACCTAAAACAACCCACGTGGATTGACAAAAGCACAAAAAAAGGAAATTTGCCGATGGAACACACAACTTTGGGTGAGTTAACTGAAACTCCCAGCCATGCATGGCCGAGGGTTTGTCCAAATACCTAGCTTCTTCTAGCCTATAAAAGAAGGGCCAGGGGTCCCATTTGGAAGGAGGAAAAATAGAGTAAAGAAACTCTGCCCAATTGTATATTCTCATTGTCCCAACCCTTTAGCCATCCTTGTGCAAGAAGAGATATAAAGCAAAGAAGTTGGAGGACATTTGAAGAGGAGCCCAGAATCAGGATTCACGGAGCAATGGCCGGTCTCGACATTTGTAAGTTGATTCATTCAAAGTTAATAATAAAGAAATGTTTTTCCCGTCCCACTATATGAGTTCTTCATAGATCAATAAATATATGTTTGAATCTCTAACCCATTAGTCTATAGGTAAAATGCATGTGTAGTTTGTTGCTTGTTTTGCACACAGGTCAATCTTGAGAGGATAGCAGCCAACACGTGATCAAGCGTAAAGGAGGATCAACATCGAACATCCAGAACAAGGTATGTTGGTCTAACCATGTATTTGCCGAAAAGGAATGGGGTTCAAGTCTGAGGACGAAGGTAGAAAGTAGATTTCTTTCGGTCATATCTGCATGCATAAGATAACCCTATTTGCTAGTCCATAAGGGTATTTCCCTCACAACAGAATTGGCGACCGTACTGGAGAGATCTCTAGGGTTCCTGGGAGTATTTTTGGGTAGTTTTAAAAGACTGGTTTTCTTGCCTGTTTTTTTTAGTTTCTGTACTATCCGAGCTAAGTAGAGAATCTGGTTTTCCATACCAACTGTCTCTGTTATTTGGCTTGGCTGTGTTTTTTTGAGACCCACAGAGGTACACGTGGCCTGCATAAGGTCTGCACGCATGTACCCATGCCCTACTCTCTTACAGCCCGCGTGTGAACGCTAGCTGAAGAAATAGCAGTAGCATGTAGATTCCATAAAAATTTTGAGGCAGTCATCCTCTTCTTTGTTATAATTAGTCAATTTCAGGGGTTTTTTGGAACTCTGTTTAAGTCTTGGTTGTTCGCAGTCTTATCTCAGATTGGTTTGTTTTATGAATTTTTTCCTTTCATTGTTTGTTTTTTTTCTGTTAAAAAGAGTGTCTAAGCCTTCAAGGGATCCTGGTTCTCAATATTAGTGGTCTCTTCCTGGTTTGGATTGTCTATTTTTATTTTTTCTTAGAGTTTTAGAGATACACATGACCTGTATAAGGCCAGCACGCGTGTACACGCCCTCTGGCTTTACATAGCTCGCATGCAAACACTTGCTATTGGGTTGTCAGTAGCGTGCTTGTGCAGGATAGTTTTTGTTTGAGGGTGAAGCAGTCATCTTTCCCTTGACAAGAGTTATACCTCTCAGGTTTTTGAATCTCTGTCTTAGCAGTCAATAGCTTAGGATTAATCTTAGTCTTAGCTTGCTTTTTCTCATTTAAAAGTGGTCATAAAAATATTTTTTTAGGGATTTTAGACAAGTGTGACAGTCATTTTTTAAGTTGCTAGTGTGTGATTTCTTGAAGTGATTCTTTGCATTCTGCGATTAGACCAGAATTGTTTTTCTTGGTTTTTACTTGTTGGTATTTTTCCTTTTTTGCTTTATCAACATTTAAATAAAATAAAAAAATCTCTTTCATTTTCTTGTTTGGTTGAAAAGTGTGACTTTGCATTAGTAACTAGGGAAAAGTCTTTTATTTCATAAGATTTTTGCAATTTACTTAGATCATAAGTAGCTCATAGTCGAGTGAAATTCATTTTTGAGTTTGTTGTTCAAAAATCTTAGAAACCTTAAAAAAAAGAATTTTTGAAAAGTTGTTGAAATTTTGCATTAAGTAAAAGTTTTTGTTTCCATCTTTTTATTCATTTTTACTTTCGTCTTTTAAACATCATTAGTTTCACTTCCATACCCCTTGACATAAGACAAATCCATAAAATTAACGCTAAATCTAAAATTTATTAGACTTTTATGTTTGTAGGGTTAACCAACTAGTTCAGGATTAGGGCCTTGGATTAGGTTGGAGAGGAAACTCTTCAAGGCCATTACAATCAAACATTGGAGTCTGAGTTAGGGAGTGTCCAAGTCTAGTATCATGAAATTTATCCGAGATCCCCCTCTAACACAGGGGATAAACACAAGGTCGTGTGCGGAAAGGTAGTAGAGATAACCCCTCCAAAGCTGGACCAATCGTAGTGGAGAACACATATAGAGGGCTTGTTTTGGGATTCCATCGATTGCAATTGCCACGGGGCTTCGTGGGTCTCAAATCCATTCGAGGTCTTCAGTTGTCTTCTAGACTGCTTGCTTTCGATACCCTTTACAGTTTTCGGGCTCGATACCCTACTCATTGTGGTCTACCCGACTTTCGACTGTACCCGCCTGGTGACTGTTCGTGCGTTGGCAACCTAGTTGCCTATCTTTTTTAGGGACATACACAGGTTACTGCGGGGGTATACCACGGTACCTAGGACAAACATCGGGCCATGATTTGCATAGTATACCCGGAGGGTGCTTCCATTTTCGAGTTGCACTTGCACCGGTAAGTTGCTTTAGTGTTGGTTGTTGTAACTGTACTTCCAATTAATTTAGTGTTTGCCTGTCTAATCTGATAGGGACTTTTTTTAGTGTGTGTTACTTTTGACCGATTAGAATACCCTAGAGTGTCTTTGATCTTCTCACACAGTGGAGGATCACGAGCTCCACCTGTCACGAAGGCTTCTTGGCCTGCCGCCGGTTACATTGGAGCCACCCCCACCCCCACTAAGGCGAAAGCTAGACCAACAAGGGTCTTTTGAAGCGACCAGGTCACAAGAAATTGTGCCCGACCAACATCCAGAGGAATCGACCATCTTAGACCTTGGAGTACAAGCTTTTGGTTGGTTTGAAACTTCCACCACTGATCTTTCGACACCCATCATCGTACCGATTCATCCTTACGAGTGCCAGACAGTGTTGCACGCAACAATGGAAACAAATGTTGTTACTCCTTCTGGGAATTCTTCAATTCCCACTACGGTTGTCACCATAGGAGATTTTTAACCTCCTGACCCACCATCACTGGTCTGAGCCACCATGGTCTCGACTGCTTCTACATCGCACAGTGGTCCGATCCTGTTGTTGGCGATGGCCACAACCCCTTTCACACCAAGTGCGACAGGCCCTCCATTCTCATATGGGATGCCTAGTTCAGGTACAAGTCCTATACTTTCTTACTCCACTTTACAGAATTCAAGTTTAGGGGCAGGGAGCTCTAGCGCTCCTCTGCAAGGTCACATGGGGGCCACTCCTGCTCCTTTTAACACTTTCCCTTACGGAGGAGGTCACATACCTCCTTCATCCCCTTCACTCAGTGGCTCGCATTAGCAATCCGTCGGGCAACCTACACACCAAAGTTTATTTGGAGCCGGGAGTCAAGGACTACCTTCACATAGTATGCCGGTAGGTTAGACACCATTTTCTTTGATCAGAGTCTTTAGTAACAACACCTTCTCATCAGCCGCCTTCCCAACTTGGGGCAATCCTAGTTTTGGACAACCTATTCCTATGCAAAGTACTATTCCTGCACAGGGGGAAAACCTAGGAACTTCTTCCGCATCAGGGCCTTGGAATTCTTGGCAGGGATCCGTTCCCTTATCCAGAATGCCGATCTGGGGTAATTCTTTCCACAATCAATGGAACCCCAGACAAACTACTATGCCTATCCCCATGGGACCGACATGGAGCAACCCTTCCCAAAGTCCTTCGAATGTAATGCATGCCCAACCATCTATGTCCTACTTTGGAAATCAACTGATGATGTCTCCACAAACGCAAAATCCAAACGCTGGCTAGGGTCATGGTTTTTACCAGAATCCAGTCTAGCAGCCGAACTTTTCCTGGCAACCTAGTGCCAGTCAAACTCCAGGCCCCTTTTTCCTAGGTTATCACCAACAACCCAAACTACCCTTCTTGGCAACTTTGCACTTGCCAGATTTGGCAAGGTTGTTGAATGACCCTATCTGTCACGATCCGCATTGGCCTCCTATGCTGACAAATTTGCCTTCGGACATCCCAAAGTTCGAATTCAAGCCTAACGAAGATCCAAGAGATCATGTGACTACCTTCCATCTTTGGTGCTCATCTAACTCATTGAAAGACAACTCCGTACAGTTGCGATTGTTTCAACGTACTCTCATTGGGAGTGCCACGAAATGGTACATTGAGCTCGATCGCTCAAGATACTCTTCTTTCGACGAACTGGCAATGGATTTCCTAAACCATTTCTAGTTACCTGTGAGATACGACGCTGACACAGAGCTGCTTGCCAATTTCGAGCAGACAACAGCGGACCATATCTCTAATCATATCCGAGAATGGAGACACCGAAAGAGTTTAATTAAGGTGTCAGTCCCACCAACATTCCTTCTTGAGTGGTTCCTTAAGTCTTTGGTCCCACAGTTATCCAAAGATGTCCTGACGTCGGGAGTATTCTCTGAAGAAGACGCCATCATGAGAGCTCAACAATTTGAGCTCATCTATTCTCAGTCTGGTTTATTATACAATATCTTGCCAGATGTGCCACGCTCAATACTTGATAAAACTAGACAGAGAGCTAGACCACATGCCGATGGTATTGTTGGTTCGGCACAAACAAAGCCCACTGAGCAATTGAAAAAGCAGTTGTAGCCTTTATCTATACAATACCTAATGGCCAGCCAAACTACTACTTTGGCTGCCCCCCCTACCAAAACGTTGGAGGTACACATAGTACAATCAACTAACCCAAAGGCCACCCAGTAGCCTGAAGGAAAGAAAAAACAATGAAATAAGGGTAAGGGGGATAAAAAACCTACCGATAATTCCGGTGGGGAAAACACTGAGAAACAGAAGGCAAGGTATCCATGCAACTTGTGCGCGGAAGACCACCCGACCCATCTATGTCCTCGACTTGCAGAAGCCCAAAAGTTTGTGACGCATCAACAACCTACTGTGTTGATCAATCTATTTCAACATGGGCCAAATCTAACCCAAGCCTCTTCAAGCACGGAAGGGGGCAGCTAAGAACCCCCTCTGTCGGCAAACAACCCCGCATCTGCGAACGTATATATGGTGAGGGGTGATGCTTTTATATCGACTAGAGCGCATGACTATAGTAAACCAAGAACTTCTGAGAAGGGTAAAGAAGATGAACTCCCATCTCTTCCTCTACATATTGAGAAGACGTTGGGCGAAACAATGACACACATTCCCAAAGGCGCATTCAAAAAAGCTTCTCATAACCCAAACGCAAGGGCTGCCCAGAACTACTTTGTGGTGGAAGATTTATCACAAACCCCTTGTGCGATGTCTGCTTTGGAGGTCCTCCAAAGCTGCCCTTCCCAGAGGATAGCCTTGTTAACCACTTTAGGATCTACCGAGACTTGTAATCTGGGTACAATCTTACTGGATACAACCGACTTATCCGGGTAGCATTTCAGATCGTAGTGGCTTATCCCACAAAAACTTTTACTCGGAATATCTTTCGTACAGTGGTTGATGAGGATGCCTCGACATGTGTTATGTCGTTGGCATGTTGGAAGGCCATTGACCAGCCCGTTTTGTCTCCGTCACCTACTCTCCTCACCGCTTTCGACGGTCGTTCATTCCAACCACATGGTATCGTTCATTCTTTCCTCGTGCAGTTAGGAGGGAAGACCGTGTGTGTCAAGGTAGAGGTAGTCGATGCTCCCCTTGACTATAACCTCTTGTTAGGAAGGAGTTGGACTTATGCCATGCAATTTGTGGTTGCTACATTTTTTTGGGTCTTGTTGTTTCCACACGAGGGCCAGATAGTGACCATCGATCAATTGTCCTTCTCCAGACCTGACCCTGCATTGGGGCATCCACGGTCCCGATGATTGATAATCCTCAACCAGGCGTCGTCAACGTAGGGGTTGGTTTGTGCCCATATTTGATGGGTACCTTTAATTACTCGCCCCATCAAGGCAATATCAAGTTTATATCCAATCACCATAAGGTTGAGATTTTTCAAGTTTCGTCATTCTGCACGACTTACTTCAACGATCCATGGATACTTCCTTCTCCATCGGCCACGATGGATGGGACAGGACACCTGGGCATGTCCATGCCCTTGACCGTAGCTGAAGTAGCATACTCTTTAGTCTTGCAAACTTCAGTCAATACAGATCCAACTCCTGCACAAGATTTAGATCCGCTTCTAGAGCCTATTTAGGCTCAGGGTTCTCTCGCTGACACCAATTCATTATACTTAGTATTTCCCTCTAACGAAGTAGTAATTGAAGCAATGACTAGTCTAGACAAACCCTAGGATGATCTTCATCATAGATCATACTTTCTCCCAGAGTTAAGTAGAATCGAGGCCGAAGAATTCACCTTGACTATGACTGGAGATAAGTCTTTTCCTATTAATCCCTTAGCTATACACAATGCCTATGTTGAGGGTAATATGGAAACCATCACTGAAACCATACTGATTAATATCTCCAGAACCCCTGGTGTCATGGAGAATGTTTTCGTCGAAGCATACTGCTCCCCCGAGGAGATACCCAACATCGACCCACAAAGTGTCGATCATGAGCTAACTTTGTTGATTTTCAAGCTCGCTTTGAGATCTGAAAGCAACATCCGGCGAGACTGCATTTATGCTTTTCGATCTCGTCTGGATTAACTGAGAAAAGTAACCTCTACGGGTCTTCTTTTAAGCCCTTTTCAGACCCCTTAAACATGAAAAGATTGCCAAGCGATCTTGTGGCCTTTCACGTTCGTTAAACTGAAATTTGAAGTCACGTCTGTCCGACAGTAGTTTACCCATTTTTCGGTCCGGACGGTAAACTGTACGAACAATGATATACTCTATGGAACTTCAGTTCTTTAGAAGAGTACTCTCAGGTATAATTTTACCCCTTTTTCAGGCCTGAGGGACTAAACTTACGAAAAAGGAGCCCCCTCGGAGTCCATAGTTAAGCTCTTTTCAGACTCCCTAAAATTGAAAAGATAGTCGAGTGACCTTATTCTTTCACACTCGTTAAACTGGTCCAGAAGAACATTCCTGACGGAGTCCATAGTTAAGCTTTTTTCGGAATCCTTAAAAATGAAAAAATGGTCGAGTGATCTTGTCCTTATCACACTCATTAAAATGGTTCTGAATAGACGTCTTGTCGGTGCTAGTTTACCCCTTTTTCAAACCGACTAGAATATCTTCAAAAAAGGTACCCCAATGGAGTCTCCTTTTACGTTTTTTCAGACTCTCTAAATATGAAAAACCACCGAGCTTACCTTCTCTAGGCTCATTAAACTTACATCGAAGGAAGTTACCATTGTGTGTTTTGTTAACTGCGTTTGCATACCTGCGTCTTTGGTCTAAATGCTGGCTCCATGTTGCTCCCAACTGAACCATCTAAAGCATACCTTATATGCAAGCCTTGTAGCACTTTACCTCTGTGTCTTAACACCCTTGTCCCTCGGAGGATTTTTCCCGAGTATCATTATTCTGAACATCAGTCTTGTCCTTACACCTTGAACTTGTATGTTTGTAACACTTGTTCCTCCATTGTAACGTAACATTCTTTTATTCTTTTTTCCAAAATTATTGAAAAAAGACAAAAAAATCAAATATACCCCAAAAAGAGGAAGGGAAAAGTATTTTCTTTATTGGCTGCACAATGAGTCACCCTTGGATAAAGCACATATGTCTGTTTTTTCATCAAACTATGGGATTTAATACGACCTTAGGAAGCTTTTCTCGCTACATAGAGTTGTGTCCTCCTCCATTTGGTTATTCTTCCAAACATATGGAGAGTTTGCGTTGCCTCCTGCTTCGTAAACTTATGATTAATTACATCCTGCCTAAGTCTCATGTCGTGCTGTTGTCCAAGGGAAGTTTCTACCAAGCTTGAGTCGACCCCTCTGCAATTTGTCTCTTGCCCTCATACCCGACCATCCTGAATGTCCAATCAAGTCCTTGTTCGAAATCAATGAAGCCTTCAATCTGATCATCAAGATTATCTAGTCCATGACCGACGAGCCGTCGAAGACCTCTGGGTAGTGAAGTCGTACACTCATATTACACTCCTACCTTGATTTTTGAAGATTTTGAAGTTGTTGCTTGAGCTCTGAAGATCTCATCTCCAGCCATCAGGTCGTATCAACTTCTAGAAGATGGATACTCTATATGTATATCTTTTTGATTTCAAGATGTAGCTCCGCAGTGTATTGTTCACGGCTACACTTTATATAGTTATTTGACATGGATCTACAATGTATTTGATTGGTAGCCATGATTCTGTTTTATCCCGAGCATGGGTGTGCCCGCCTCGATGAGACATTTGTTATTTTGCAGACGACGCCTCCCGGTTCCTGGTCCATGGGCTCACTTGTTCGACACATCAGTAAAGATTGGTAATGTATTTCGGCCATCATATGCTCTTCTGACCTCACACATTAGGGGGCATCTATTATAACCCTAATTTGCACCATACATGCTTACTCAACATCAGGACATCTCAGATCCCCTCTTTTCCAAAAGCACTACTGAACAACTCTTTAAAAAAACTCTTTTATAAAGGCCCACGCGCCCTACTCCATTACTGCATGCGTGTACACGCTAGCTGACCTAAAACAACCTGCGTGGACCGAAAAGAGCACGAAAAAAGGAAAGTTGCCAACGGAACACACAGCTTTGGGTGAGTTAACTGAAACTCCCAGCCATGTATGGCCGAGGGTTCGTCCAAATACCTAGCTTCTTCTAGCCTATAAAAGAAGGGCTAGGGGTCCCATTTGGAAGGAGGAAAAATAGAGTAAAGAAACTCTGCCCAATTGTATATTCTCATTGTCCCAACCCTTTAGCCATCCTTGTGCAAGAAGAGATATAAAGCAAAGAAGTTGGAGGACATTTGAAGAGGAGCCCAGGATCAAGATTCGCGGAGCAGTGGTTGGTCTCGACATTTGTAAGTTGATTCATTCAAAGTTAATAATAAAGAAGTGATTTTCCCGTCCCACTATATGATTTCTTCATAGATCAATAAATATATGTTTGAATCTCTAACCCATTAGTCTATAGGTAAAATGCATGTGTAGTTTGTTGTTTGTTTTGTATGCAGTTCAATCTTGAGAGGATAGCCGCCAACAAGCGATCATGCGTAAAGGAGGATCAACATCGAACATTCGGAACAAGTTATGTTGGTCTAACCATGTATTTGCTGAAAAGGAATGGGGTTCAAGTCTGAGGACAAAGGTATAAAGTAGATTTCTTTCAGTCATATCTGCATGCATAAGATAACCCTATTTTCTAGTCCGTAAGGGGATTTCCCTCACAACAAGAAGGTACAAAATACAATTAAAACAAATACCAGAAATTGGAAAATACTATTAAGAAATAAACCAAAATTATTCTATATTCAAATAAGATATGTTACAAAATACAATTGAGGCTATTTGCGACAACGATTGCGATTTCGTCTGCTGTCGACCAATTAAAGATATGTACATTGATGAAGCTTATTCACACTTTTCTTGATGTTCAAACTCTTTGTTCGTAAAAAATGAGTTGAATATCAATTTTGGGTTTTGTACTTAATTGGTGCTGCAAAGTACATCTATCCCATTTTTTTGAATACCTTGTTTCTTCCAAATATGGCCTACTTGGAATAACTTCTTATTCAACATTCCATTCTTTGTCAAGTATTAATTTCCTTCTGCAGTCGAAAAGTTGGGGTTTAAGGTGTTTTCTTTGTAATGTTCCTGAGCATTCACATCCGAGACAACTTAGAAATGCGATTCAGGCCGATTTCAAAGTGAACGAAGTCATTTTATGTCACAACAGTTAAGGTAGGGGAAAAAAATTTAAGTATATAGTGACTGGTAGTCTCCTTGTATTTGATCGTCTATTTGGTTGAGAAGCCTGCCCAAGGATTTGTATGTGGAACTTTTTTTCTTTATTACAGTAAATTGGAAGAAATGTCCAACCCATATGAAAAATGAAAATCTGTTGAGGTACATAACTTCTTCGGGTAACTAAGGTGTGACAAGTGCATCAAATGCTGCAGAATGCACTGGCACAGGTCTGGCAAGTGTATCAAATGTTGTAGATGGCATCATAATATATCTTTCCTCATAGCGGGGGAGGTATGGAGGCCCAAAGAAAGGTCTGGAATGTTCATATGTGACGCCTAATATGTGGACTCTGCAACTACATCCAGAGGAAACCGAACAAACTTTGACAAAGAACATGGCTTTATGTCAAGTCAGCTACCAGAGCCACATACAGGTCATCAAAATATGAAATAGAAACTCTTGTAGTGATAATATGTCATTTTATCTACCCATACAGATTATGTTACC
This sequence comes from Picea engelmannii, assembly GCA_009831015.1. Taxonomy (NCBI): domain Eukaryota; kingdom Viridiplantae; phylum Streptophyta; class Pinopsida; order Pinales; family Pinaceae; genus Picea; species Picea engelmannii. Next base: position 49,802 of record ML791793.1, read on the forward strand.
AGCCTCTGAGGAAGACAAATACTTGTGCGATCTCTACAATTCGATACAGTGGCCAAATCTGTATTGTTGGAAGAAGCTATATACTTAAACTAAGAACTATCTTGCAGGTGACCTAAAAATCCATTACAATTCCCAGCAATAAAACAAAGAAGTTCAACAAACAAATTTCTAGGTAGCCTTTTCAACCAACCAAAGCATCGAACACAGGGAGAACACCAAACATACTTGTTCTTTTTTTTTTCGTCCTCTTTGAGTTTCTCTTGTATAACAGAGTTGTTTTTTACTCAAATCTCACGTCACATAAAACGAGTCTCTCTTCTTTCATCTGCCCCTCGATTGCATCTCTAAGTTGTATTACATGTCCATGACTAGGAACATTAGAATGAAGGCACCCTAAAGCGCAACTCTTTGATGATAGAGAGAAATGGAAATAAGTATTTAAAAGCAAGGATGGATAGTCTTCCATACATTTTGTGTTGATTCCTTTTAATGACATATGTTCTCGATATTTTCAATTATTAATTCCAATCTTTTTGAATATGTATGTTGAATAGTGACTAGCAACATGTATTAAAATTCCCATATCCGAGCAGATTATCAAATCTGACATCTAAGATATGCACAATATTAAAGAGGGACATGACATGAAGGCCTTTGTAGGTCACACGTTCGTGAACTATGCTGAAGCTTTTAAGAAAACTAAAATTGCACAAGCAAAAAAAATAAAATAAAAAGTATTTTCGCAAATTCAAAATGCAGGCAAAAAGAAATTACCAGATCCCATAATATTCGACTGTCTATTCATTTTAATGGCAGATGTCCTCAAGCTTTCCAGTTTTTAAAGCGCATCATTTTGAAATGCACAATATTAAAGAGGGACATGACGTGAAGGCCTCTGTGGGCGACATGTTCATGAACTATGCTGAAGCTTTTAAGAAAACTAAAACTGCAGAAGAAAAAAAAAAATATATATATTTTCACAACTTCAAAATGCATGCAAAAATAAATTACCATATCCCATAATATTCTCCTGTCTATTCATTTTAATGGGAAATGTCCTCGAGCTTTTCAGTTATTAAAGCCCATCATTTCGAAATGCACAATATTAAAGAGGGACATGATATCAAGCCTTCTGTGGGTGACACGTTCGTGAACTATGCTGAAGCTTTTAAGAAAACTAAAACTGTAGAAGCGAAAAAATAAAAATAAAAAATTCGCAAATTCAAAATGATGGCGAAAAGGCGCTTTCATAAGTAAGGCACTTTAGTACTCAATGTTCTTCAAATTCAATGAAATTTTTATTATTTGAGTAAAGGGGAAAAAACATCTGACAACCTAGAAGGAAGGTCATATATGATGGACAACTCATTGGCAGAAGCCATAGCGAGAATGCGAATTGAGTATCTAATAACTGCGGAAATACGTTGCGTTTGAGTCTTCATCTTTCCCTGCCTGTTCAAAATAAAAAACAAGGAAGGGTTGAATATTATCCTATCTATTTATTTTAATGGGAAATGTCCTCTAGATTTCTAGTTATTAAAGCCCATCTTTTCGAACCTATTTGATCGATTCTGACTTTTGAAAGCATATTTAATGTGTATTGGGAAGCGCTGAATGTAGCGGGGATGGAGCCCTATGTAACATAAGTTACTACTATTTTTCAGTTTTTGTCGATGAGCGTATGTGGAATGTACGTAACGAAAAGTAATTCGAGAATGCTATTTTTTTTGCACATGAGCCCTTGAAATTCAAATAGTCCGCAAGTTCGATTGTCTATTTGTATATCGCAGAACTATCTGTGCTATTTGTAGGACACAAAACAACAGTGGCCGAAGTTAGAGCCCGCCACCCCGAGAACCCATGATCCAAAAAATGCTTACTACTTTTTTTTTTTTGTGTTTTTTTGTCCACCAGGATATGTAAAACGATGTACGCAAAGTAAACTATTTTGACAATGATAATTTTTTTGGACATGACGACCTTCAAATTCAAATAGTCCGCAAGTTCGATGGTCAATTTGTATATCAGGGAACTCTCCGATTCTCAATTTTCAGCCGCCCACCCTGAGAACCCGCGATGCAATAACTAGCTAAGTATGGGACGAGGGCTCCGTGCATGCTTTATATATCTACTTTACAAAATTACATATTTCCTATGTTTAATTTATGCTGTCCAGGAAACCTATAATTTGATAAATTTCAATGTCTTCTGTCCAGGAAACCTATAATTTGATAAATTTCAATGTCTTCTGTCCAGGAGCCCTTCTTTTAAAGAAAACTAATTCGGAAATGCTAATGTATACAACATAGTTCGATACCGCCTAGCCGCCAAGCCACATCCATAAAACTGGCTAAGTATGCAACCGAACGATGGCCAATCAGAATGATCACATAACTCTCCGTGCTATTTGCAGGGCATGAAAGAACAAAAGCCCAATTTTCAGCTTGCCACCCCAAGAACCCGCGATCATTAACCTATGTTGTTCAGGAAACCTATAACTTCATCAATTGCATTCTCTTCTGTCCAAGAGGCTTTTTTTTAAAGAAAACTAATTTAGGAAAGCTAATGTATAGACCACACACGACCTGTCATAGTATGCAACTGAACTGCAGTCGCTTGGAATGACCACATAAGTGCAAGAAACTAGAGTCAAACACAGTTTACAACAGGAAAGTAAAAGGGAGAGAACAACTATATCTCCCACACAACAAAAGGCAATTTCATAACTATGAAACCGTAGTAACACAAAATCCATGGAAAAAGCATCGGCAACTATGAAATATATTTTGAGCTCGAAAAAATCTGCTTCAAAGCGTAACAGATGCAATTGACATTGTCTACAATTCTTTACTCTGTTATTTTATCTTAATAAGCCCAATTTTCAACCTGCCAGCCCCAGAAGCCACGATCATTAACCTATGCTGTCCAGGAAACCTATAATTTCATAAATTCCATTCTTTTCTATCCAGGAGGCCTTCGTTTAAAAAAAACTAATTCGACAAAACTAATGTATACACTGAACATGACTTGTCATAGTTCGATAGAACCTATTCGCGAAGCCGCATCCATAAAACTGGCTAAGTATGCAACTGAATGACGGTCGTTTGGAATGACCACATAAACATGACAAACTAGAGTCAAACGCAGTTTACAACATGAAAGTAAAAGGAAGAGAACAACGATATCTCCCACATAGCAAAAGGCACTCTCATAACTATGAAACCATAGTAACACAAAATCCATGGAAAACACATCGACAACTATGAAATATATTTTCAGGCCGACAAACTCTGTTTCAATGCGTAACAGATGCAATTTACATCACCTGCAGTTATTTAGTTTGTTATTTTATCTTAATAGTATTCTATGCAAACCGTGCAAAAAAATGTAACCAAAGATCCAACCGCAGATGCAACATACCAACATTGCAAACCCTGGGCAAACAAGAAAAAGTGCCAAATAAGAACCCAGCCAAAAAGCACCAAAAGGCCAAAGTGCAGGCGCAGGGCTGGAACCCTGCAAAGTCGAATCAAGCAACAATAAACAACCTACAACGAAGAAAGGAACAAGCAACAACCACCCCCCCAGGAATGAGGCTCTTCCAATCATGACTGCAGAAACCCAAACGTGCAAACTCCAACAACACGAACATGCAAATAAGAAATCAGTGCCATGAAAAAAACAAGCATGGACCAGTGAACCAACAATTTCGCTAGAGCATATAAATTTTAAAAACATAAGAAAATGTCTTGTAACAAGCCTGTTAAGTAACCATTCAACACTACCAAGCCTGTTAGGTAAACATTTAAGTCTGTCAGAAATGCACTGTAAACATTTAAGAAAAAAATTCAATGTGGCAGGTCTTTGACGTATCCCAAATAAATTAATATATTTTTTGTAACAATTGTTCAAACACCAGAGAATGTATTGCAAAGCCAAACTTTGGATATGCCACCATATCAAACATTGCCATACATTTACCTAGCATAAAATGCTAAACCAAACATTCGAATTAATGGTAGCATTAATCCACCTTCGACGAATGCATAACAAAATTTATGATTCAAAAATGACCATATACTACCAAATACTTTGGAAATGCAAACATATTTTACATTGGGAATAGTGAAGGCAGCAATAAGACCTCCAATCCTTTGTCCAATCAGATCTTGACAAACATGATACTTTTTATTATATAAAAATCGATGTTTTCACTTCCCTTGTTCCAACAATAGACAATAGGCAAATATTTCTGGTCAACGCACAAGCTAATGCCAGGTCAACGATTTATCGATCGCTATAGTCCCTCTATGCCTACGACAGGGACTAATAAGTGCCCATATTTAATCCAGGACTTCACATCTCTTAAGTTCTTAATTTTGTTAGGTCAACATTAAATATATTGTTTAACATTCTCTTTTCGATGCTAATGGTAAATGTTTGTTTTTGGGATATCATCATGATTTATTTTGCAGATTCAACCATGACTCCTCCTCAGAAAATCTCACAAAGCACAGACAAGGATCATGTTGAAAAAGCCTCTGCAAGCAGGATTGTCGAAGAAGAAAACATCGACACCTTGGGACCCATCTATGATGATACTAAGGGTGTTATTGATACGGAGACATCACTCAAGTGGGGAGAAGTCTATCATATGTTTAACAATTAAACATTCCCACAATTGCCAGAAAACGATCTCAATCTTAAAACATTTAGAAACATTAGGAGGTCGATATTATATAAAGTTGCGGCACATGCAACAATGCTTCCCCATGGAGTCCATTTCTTGGATCATGAGCACGTTGATATGGAGAATAGATTCATATTAAATGCTCAAGGCCACCCAATCACCTCCTTCTAGGCTTCAATAATTATCTCTTGTTATCATCTGGAGGACGGCGAAAAGACATTGGACAAGAAGCTGGTGAAGAATTTCCTACATAGCCCAAGAGAGCTCCTAAATAGTTGGTACAAGCCTGTAAATATATTCGAGACTAGGTCGTCCAATGATTATCCCACTAATTTTCTCAAACTACCATGCCAATAGGTAGTGGTAATGATATGCATGATGTATGGGGAGCCCAATGCCCATAAGTTCAAATTAACATGGGTACCTCTCTTGTACTATGTCTTGGACATCAATTCTACTTTCAACCGGGTAGATATATTATCTTTGACCTTGGAGGAAGCACTCACAACAACGAAGCACACCACTCTAGGGGAGTTTCTGAGATTCCATATGTCCTCCTACATCCTTGTTGTGGTGTGCATATACCACTCTTATCCTCATATGGGATGGGCCTGGAAACCTAGCGACCCCCTAATCCACATCTACTGCAAAATATTATGGGAGCATAAATATCATGTTGAGTATCATAAGATGTGTGATAACTTCCTAGGTCCACTATATCTACTCATGTTTGGCTCACCAACACTGTGCATGACATATTAAGCACATGCCATAGTTAAAAGGATAGGGGATTGGTACCTCCTGGACTATGGTACCTATGTCAAAATATATGGACCTACTAAAGCTCCACACTTGCTTCCAAAATTCATCCTGGACATACTAATGTTGTAGGAAATTGCATACCATGTTATAAATAATAGATGTGCTCATTTAACCATAGACAATATAGAAATATTATAACCCAACCATAGGCTGAAGCCACCCCCGAGCACCTTAACCTTGATAGAGAATGATTCCGGAAGAAAACCCTAGGCCTAATATCCAATCAATGTAGCGTACCTCTCTCTCTCTATAGAGCTAGCATACAAGGCAGAAAGTCCAAACCATAACCAATAGAAATTTTGATCCTAAACTGAGAATACAGATTGCATTAGCTGTGGCTGCAACTACTCCGCAGACTTTCACACTTGCCCAGTTTCTGTAGTTCACACTTCTTCACTACTGAAATTTTGAGCTATGTGTACAAAATGAGGTCTGGCTACTTGTATTTGTACTGTTTTTCCTGAGTTTTCTAGGCCGACTTCTCATTCTGGAGGACAAATACTTAATATTAAATATTTCCTTGAGTCTACTTGTCTTCTAGGGTTATGTTCAATGCTTTAGGGTTTCTTCTTGCTTCCCAGAATATTCTATTCTTTTCAGGGTCACACGTGGAGGTAAATACCTCCCGCAACTACCATAATGTCAACACTCCCTCCTAGCTAGGGAGGTATTGAAGGCAATGGTCTTGAGAGCAAACATACCATTAAACCGGTAGCATCATCATAGTCGTACATGTTATCTCATGATTTGATCACGAGCACCATTATCACTATCAGCTAATAGTATCAACTGTATCATCTCTAGAAACCATAGTCCATCTGATTAATCAAGCACGATGTTGAATAAGTCACTCACTCCACAGAGTGATATAAGGACCATTCTTCTAATCCGAACATACGTCCTAGAAGAATGACTGTCCCAACAGAGCTAAAGGCTACGCCATGGACTACAGAGACCATTCCTATAGGAATGTCAATCTAGGACTATTTTCTAATTGGGTCATATGTACCATAGAGATCTGTCTCAACCTACATGGAAATCAAAACAATGTCATTCAATAGGAAACAACTGTATCTATCCATAGTAGTACATAACTACTATCCAGTGGTACACAACCACACCAAGTAGTACACGACTACTCAATCAGTGACACATAGTCACAAACAATGGAACACATCCACCACAATAACATACATCTATTATCTAGATACATACAGTCTCCATAGTGATCATATCATTTGATATCAATCTGCACAGAAAACAATATCATGATATAAACTAAGTCATCTGGGCCATTCTTCCACTCACATCTATGAGATCTGGAAGAGCATCTTCCCTTGTAAATTAGAACATTATCCATGAGCTATCTGGACTATTCTTCTCAAGCATAGAAGAATAACTGTCCTGATTTTCGAGCCTGGACCATTCCTCCAGCACTAAACAAAGTGAAACCTGGAGAGAATGAATATGCCCTAGGGAATGCCTGTCCTTGATTGCTAAATCTGGACCATTCACCTAACTGGGCCATTCCTCCAGCACTAAACAAAGTGCAACCTGGAGAGAATGAATATACCCTAGGGAATGCCTGTCCCTGATTGATGAATCCTAACCATTCACCTAACTGGGCCATTCCTCCGACACTAAACAAAGTGAAACATGGAGAGAATGATTCTGCCCTAGGGAATGACTATCCAGACCATTTCCTAAGGAAATGACTATCCTGCACCAACCTCCAAAATGGACCATTCTTTGAAACTGCTCACAATTGTGAACTTCAAAAGAATGACTGCTTGACGAGGAAAACCATTCTACTTGACCACTACTGAGAGTGACTGCCAAGAAGAAAGACTATCCTAGACCATTCACCCACACTGGCCACAAGGGGAATCACTGTCTATGATACATCAACAATCTATCGAACCATTTTCATTACGAAAATGATCGTCTGATCTAGACCATTTTTCGAACTGGAAAATGATTGTTCGTAAAAAAATTCAAACCACTTTCCGAACTGGAAAGGAATTGCTCATCCTGGACCATTTTTCGAATTGAAAAATGACTATCCATAAATCAATAACACATCAGTGCTCCCTCCCAACCCGGGAGTAATCTCTTTCTTTTTCAATAAGGAAGTCGTCTCCACGAGCTCCAGCTTGTTTCTTGAGTACGTAGACTTTTTCATCTTGGACATAGGCTTTTACCAAAATATCTTCTATCTGCTCATCTGTGAATATATATTGGAGAACCACTTCTCTTTTTTGGACTTCATCATGGAGAATGTAATGCTTGATTTCAATGTCTTTTGGTCTATCTGGAACACTAGTTTTCTCTGAAGGATTCATATAGCTCTGATCATTTCAGTATATCATGGTTGAATTCAACACTTTTGTTTCTTACTAGCTCATGACATCGTGTCAAGGATCAAACTGAAGCATATCCATGTGGCACTTCTTCTGTCATCATGAGAGTTTGGTCATGGATTAGCAATCCATCATCCTGAACTTATGTCATAGAAAGTTTTCACCACGCTTCTGCTGTGCATGAGAGGCTTTTCACCAAGTTGTTTGAATCCATACATGATCTTCTTCCATCTGCATACAAGGGTCTCTTTCTGGTATACCTCAAAACCTTGAGGTTTCTCTACATACGCTTCTTGTTCAATTACTTTGGAGAACAATCTTTGTGTTCATATGATGTAAACTCCAACCCATGGATATTGCATAAGATATAATGGATCAGGTAGAGGTATGTCTGGTTACTGGAACAAGATATCATCATAGTCTTCTCCCTCCATGTGGGATAACCTCTCGTTCTGAATCTTGGGATGCTTCCATTCATAAGTCTTTCATACACTGTTCTTCATCACAACTTCCATTTCTTCTGCTTGATTGCTTCTAGTGGGTTGGTAGTCTTGTAATTCTCGATATAATGACTGGTTGTTCTAGATTTTCTTTCTCTCTTGGAACCTTCATGTTCTTCCTCATGTTTCTCTTTATCTCTTGGGTCCATGGAGTTTTCTATAGATTCCATGCCCTGAAGATTCTGACTTCTTCCTTTCATCATAGGATCATGGATGTGGATGGAAAACCAAGGATACTTTAAGGATTCTTTTCGAAGAAGACCAAGGATACTTTAAGGATTCTTTTCGAAGAAGACTTCTTCTAAAGTCAAACTAAACATGTGTTGATTTTCATCGCTGCTACCATTGATGGGAACATGGATAGATACTTCGTAATCCTCAATGGATCATATTATTTAGGATTATCTCCCTCCTAATCCTTGCTTCACATGAATGCATGCTCTTCTTTTGGAGTTACATAGTCGGCTCCTTCCATCTAGGAGAGTCCACGCTTCTGTCTGCATCCTTATTGCCTTATGCAAAGTGTCACAAGTCTTTTTCTAATTCCCTTTTGATTTATGACTTCTTTATGTTTTCACTAGTTCTTCCATGTTTCTTCAAGTTTGATTCTGATTTCGGCTTATCTTGTAGCTATTACTTATGTTAATAGCTTCCATAGGAATTGTTACAAAGGATTGTCAATGTTCTTCATCTTTTCATGTGTATTGCTTGTCTTAGAAGAAGTCTATTTTATCTTGCTTGGCCTTCTTTGAGGGTTCCCTTTCTTTGACAATTGATTCTTTGTGTGTTTCCTTCCTTTTCTTTAACTCAGGACAACGATTCTTGTAGTGACCATATTTTCGACAGTTGAAACATTGTATTTTTGACATATCTTTCTCTTGATTTGGTTTTTTCCTTGAGCCAAACTTCTTTTTATTCCTGAAATTCTTAAACCTTGTTGTGAAGGCTTGATAATCGTATTTATTTTGGGGTTTCTCTTTTTCACTAATCCTTGATTCTTCTTGTGCACATCAGGTCCAAAGTTCTTCAAATGTGGGATACTCCTTCCTTGTGTTCATGCTTGTGGTAAATGTATCCCATGTCTTGGGAAGACTATTGAGTACTATATTTACCAGTTCCTTTTCTGAAATGATTTCTTCAATATCTTGTAGTTGATGTCTTAACTGAGATATTCTCACAAGGTATGATGTTATGCTGCCATCATCATCATTCAATTTCATGTTAGAGAGCTCATTCTTCAGACTCATTACTTGTCCAATGTTTTTGACTGAGAAGAGGTTTGTTAGGGAATCGCACATCTTCTTAGATGAGTCAAGATGGGAGATGTAGGGTATCAAGTGGTATTTTATAGAGTTCACTATGATACTCATGGAATTGATGTCATTGTCTTTGAACTTCTCCATAACTGCAATGGTCTGAGGTTCTTTCTCTTTTTCTTCTTTGAACTGTGGTTCCATGATCTTTCCTTTCACGATATCCAACACTTTTTTCTTGGAAAGGATGAGGTCAATCCTTGTCTTCCATGCTCTGAAGTTAGAAGCCCCTTCTAATTTGTTTTATGACTTCATAGAGTAAGTCATAATCACTTTGACTTGGTCAACCCTTGACTTTGACCAAAAACTCAAAATTGATGTCTTAGCTTGCTGAGAGTACCAGGAGATGCGCTAGGCTAGGGTGCACTAGCTATCCAGAAATTAGGTCAATATCTTCACTTAAGGTGCCTCAACAAGAGGGTTAGGGTTTCGTTGCTGTAGCAAAACCTGGCTGCAACTGTAACTGTAACTGAGCAAATCCTCCCATTTTATCTTCCAACGGTTAGACTGTCTAAAGATAGTGTGGGCCCATAACCTGTTAGAAATAATAGATGTGCTCGTTTAACCATAGACAATAGAGCAATATTGTCATCCAACCATAGGCAGAAGCCACCCATGAGCACCTTAACCTTGACATAGAATGATTATGGAAGCAAACCCTAGGCCTAATAGCCAATCAATGTAGCATACCTCTCTCTCTCTGCAGAGATAGCATACAAGGCAGAAAGTACAAACCATAACCAATAGAAATTCTGAGCCTAAACCGAGAATACAAATTGCAGTAGCTGCGGTTGCAACTACTCCCCAAACTTGTGCACTTGCCTAGTTTCTGCAGTGCGCACTTCTTCACTACTAAAATTTTAGGCTGTGTGTACAAAATGAGGTCTGGCTACTTGTATCTATACTGTTTTTCCTGAGCTACTTGGGTCGACTTCTCATTCTGGAGGCTAAATACTTAACATTAAATATTTCCTTGAGACGACTTGTCTTCTAGGGTTATGTTCAATGCTTTATGGTATCTTCTTGCTTCCTGGAATATTCTATTCTTGTTAGGGTTACACGTGGAGGTAAATACCTCCCGAAACTACCATAATATCAACATACCAGACAATCATTCACGGGGTAGGTGCAACATTGTACAGGGACGAAAAAATACATCTGGCCTCCTCTCTCGCTATGGGTTGGGTTATACTCATTTAAAGACGTCAAGGAAGCATAATAAAAAGTGAATACACTAGCATCTTTCCACTTCGATGAAGAAATATTTCGGAGGCACGATCCTCTGGATGTCGTTAGTACCCACTGTAGTAACTACACACATAGATGGGAGTACACAACTCACATGTGGGAAGAAGAAGAAATCCATTACTGAGCCAAAACATACCATGATGTACTTTTTAAAAGAAGAGGCAACCCAAAGGGAAAAATAGAAGATGAGCAACGAGCTCAAGAAGATCAAAATAAAATTGAAGAAGGGGAAACGACAAAAGTAGTAACAACAATGACAACAAAACAACCTAGGCAATAGAAACACCAATAAATGAAGAAGAAAAGAAAAGAAAAGTAGTAGAAGCTACTAAATTAGAAGAGAAAAGAAGAGAAAAGAAAATGAAACTAAACAACAACAACATAAAGCAATTGAAGAAGCAAAAACAACCAAATTGGCCACAAAATAACAAACAAAAAGGAGAAATAAAATAAAAAGAAGGAAGAAGAATCTGAATGAAAGAAGCAAGAAGAAGCAACATGAGTTGAAGTAGAAGCAAATGCAATAGCAAGAGCCGAAGCAAGAACAACAACAGAGGAACAACTAGAAAAAGTATGAAGAAGAAGGGATCAATAGCATAGATCCCATGGACACAAATATTTCAGGATCATCAACTGAAATCTCGCTCACAGGTGGAAATTTCCCATTAGGTGAGTTGGGACTAGGAGCATTCACAACATCAAAGACTTAGAAGGTGGCCAACTTAAATGCGTTCAAGTTCGATAAATAACCTGGTAAAATAATTTTGCAAAAGACCAAAAATCTATTGGTGTTCGGAAAGGATCCCTTATCAGTAATAATCGAGACTAACGTAATAAAAAACATGAAAGACAATCCTCTTTCAATTGTTTTAGCCAATGTCGCTTTCACACTAGCTTTGGAATATAATATAAAATATTTGGTGCATGAGAACGAGGAGAAAGATGAAAGAATCAGAGTACTAGAAGAAGAGGTTCAACACAATAAAATTGATAGGGAAAGCATCAAAGAATTCAGATTATGTGTCAAGGGAGTTAGGATATAACTCCACAAGCCGACGACATATATGTGCGCGAATCTACAAGTTTTCTAGCAATTAGCCGCCTAGATTATGGCACGACATAACAGAGCCCAAACCAAAAATACATAGTTTTCCACAATCAAAGAAGGTTTGAATGAGATGCAGTGGTGGATCACTGAAAAATCCGATGCATTTCCATAATTACTACACATATTAAAATGGGAGAGAAAGATCCACTATGATGCACTTGACAATTTCCAACAGGCTAGGGAAAAGATTGAGGATCTAAAGAATTCACTTTTAATCTATGCACAATTTCATAAAGCAACATATATCTTATCTCATAAAGACCATATTCCCCAGATCGAAGAGCTAGGTAAGATGAAGACTAATGAATTTTTTTTTTCATAGGTTGAACAAAACACGAAGTAGAGACAAATAGATGTCAAAATTATGACCAAAGTGATAGTGGATGTAATGAATGACCACCTCATGAAACCAAAAAGGATGAAAAATGTGATCCAGATATTCAAGGAAAATTTAAATAGGGATATGAAGATCCTTTCACATAATGCAACAACTCATGAGGCTGATTTGGAGTCACTACTTTTTCATATAATTGTTTCCATTTCGAGACAACATGAGCTCCAAGTAGCTTACTTGAAGGATAAGAATGAATAAAGGGGGCACATAATCAAGAAATAGTTTGTATACTATTCCCTTATACCTTCAAGAACAAAGCATCCACTTGGCATTATAATATTTTGGCCAGATCTATAAAAAGTTGGGATAATTTTGAAAAAGCTTTCCTCAGTAAGTTCAGAGATGAGAAAATCCTTGCAATGTTGTTCAAATACTTGGTGGCTATCAAAAAGGAAAAGAAAGAGAAAGTGGAATATTTCAATCAACGATTCACTACCATATCGAACAAGTTCCAACTGTCACCGCCCCTATGGAAACATTAATAGTGGAATACTATACCTCTGCTTTAGTCCCTTCCATATGCATGTTTGTCAAGAGAGCTAATAGACCAAATTTCACACAGAACTTTGAAGAAACCAAGGAAGTTTAAAAATAAATGCTTTCTTTAGGAAACCACCTGGAAGTCAAGGAAATAAAATTAGTTGGTAAGAAGCCTTTACTCCTGACCAAACCTCCTGAAATGGAACCAAAGGACTTAGATAGCATAGTCAAACTAGTCAAGAAGTTTTCCAATGAAATGGTAGATCTCAAGAAGAGTGTTGGTGAAGGTTCATCCAAGCATAAATATTTTCGTCCTTTCTTTTGAAAGAAAAATAATCCACCTAAGCCACTAGATACTCCTAGGATCACTTTAAATCTTGAAAATTTTGGTATAGACAATTTTTGTTATTACCACCAAATGAATCATTCTGAGAAGACTTTCCCTCAATGGATTAATTCCATGACCTTGGTCATTAACCAATTATTATACCTGTAGGAAACTGCTGAAGATCAAACCCAAGAAACAAAAAATGAGGAAGCAAGTGAGGAAAATGATACTACCAAAGAATATGCCATGTTCTTGTGGGAGTGGTGTTTAGACTCTGACGATGAAAAGGTAGAAGAAATTTGTGTGGGTTACACTAAGACCACAAAGCTTGCTCCGAAATATTATAACTTACATAGTAAATGGGCAGTGGCCAACACTCATCGACCTTCTAAAATCACCATTTCTCCTAGAAAGATAAACCCCCCTATAGTTGCGCAGAAGAAAAGTAACCCTTCATAGGCCAACACTACCTCCACATCACAACAAAAAAAATTCCAAAAAACTCTGCAAATCACTCTTTAGATTATAATGTGATTGAATAATTAAAGAAAAATAAATAAAACGACTCATTGTTCGACATTTGTGCCCTTCCTCAACAGAGGGATCTTATTCTTGATATGTTCAAATCGACACCCTCTAAGCAAAAGATGACTGTTGTAGCAGAAAACACTTAAAAAGTTGTTGAAACTAAGAGAGAAGATACAACTAGAACAAAATCCATAGTAAACACAATTAATATAGGATCACATTCCATATCCCAAGTCCCGCCCTTCCTCCTTACGTTCAAAATCTTCAATTTCAATGTGCATAATTTCCTAGTAGATTCTGATGCTTCTTCTAATGTTATGCCATATTCAGTATGCCATAAGACAAATGTTGTCCTTGAGAGAAGCACCACCAAAATCATTCAATTATATAGATCGAATGTTAAAGTAATTGGATAACTTAAAGATGTCATGATTAGATTAGCTTTTGAACACAGAGTTCATCAAGTGATTGATATCATCGTAGTAGATAATCTAGAATCTTATGGTTTGTTGTTGAGTAGGGATTGGTCTACAAAACTACACAGTTACTCCTCCACATATTGGACTCATTTATTACTACCATACAAGGGAAGGATGAATCAAATGAGAGTTGACAGTGAAACACATATGAAGCACACCGTAATTGAGCTCGAAGGTAAAAATGAACCTATTAGTTTTTCTCACACAGCTTTGGGAAATTGTTTTTTAGAAGTTGAACATGGTTGTTATACAATGAAACCATTTTAATTTCAAGAAGACGAAAAATATGAACTCCTCCATTGCACTCATAATGGTGTAAATGACTATAAAATAATAGAAATATATAATTTTTTGTTTACTAACTCAATTGTAGGGACTGATATTTGGACATTATTTTTTGATGGCTCCAGATCACAAGGAGCAGAGGCAGGGTGAATATTGATAGATCCTAACAAAAGAAAAATATGATATCCTGCCGCTCACAAATTGAATGCACTAACAACACAGCGAAATACGAGGCCTTAGTTCAAGGTTTGAAAAAGGCTATTGATCTCAAGGTAAGATGTCTAAGGGTTTTTGGTGATTCAAAAATTATTTTCAGAAAGGTAAAGAATTCTATACACTGCATGTCCCCTCACCTTAAGAGCTACAAACAAGAGGTATGGAATCTTATAAATTCTTTCGATTCTTTTAACATTTCTTCTATCCCCCATTCTCAGAATGCCACTGCTGATACTTTAGATAATACAATATCTAGATTCACTCCTTTGAATAATGGTTTTATTGTCGAACTCCTTTTCATGCCTTTTGTACCTGATAACATCACCAATTGGAGGGTGTTCAATGTAGACATGTTCTAATATTATGTGATAGATGATGAAGTACACTAGAAAAATCTACAGGAATATCGGGATGAGGCAAACAAGATCAAGATCAATTGCCTCCCAAGAAATGTGTTGTCACTTGAGAAGCTTTTTGATTTGCAATCTATATCAAAACAACATCAAATCCCAAGACCAAAAAATCAAATATGATGCATTCCTTGGTAAATTTGGGTACTCTGGAACAACCAGAGTTCATCAACTTAGGCACTTGATGTTCAAAGGCAAAGAGCACACTTTCACACAACTATTCAAGAAATATCGGGATGTGTTCACATGGATTTATGAGGACCTGAAAACATATGAAACCTGTATCATACAACACATTATTCCCATAAAATATGGTGTTAAACCTTTTCAGCAAAAGCTCAGAAAAATACACCCTACTCTTGAACCTTTGATCCAAAAGGAGTTGAATAAGTGGTTGGATGCTCGGATTATATTTAAAGTTCAACTTTCGACATGGGTATCTTATCTGGTAGAAATAAGGAAGAAATCTAGGGAAATCTGGTTGTGCGTAGACTTCATAAATTTGAACTGAGGCTCTGACAAAGACAATTATCTCATCCCCCCATGGAACAAATACTACAACTAGTCTCTGATTCACATATGTTTTCTCTATTAGACATTTTCTCTAGATTCAATTGGGTTCTCGTAGCATAACCCAACAGATTAAAGACCATTTTCAGAACTAAGTGGGGAACATTCACATATCGGAGGATTCCCTTTGGATTGATAAACACGAGAGAAATCTTCCAAAGGGAAATATACGTATATTTTAAAGGTCTAATCGATCAAAGTGTGGTGATATATCTTGATGATGTCATGATGCATTCTAAGAAAATAATTGATCATCCACACCATCTGAAACAAAATTTTGAAAGATGCAGGAAGTATTGTATCTCTCTGAATCTGAAGAAAAGTGAATTTTTTGTTTCAAAAGGAAAATATTGGGGGAATATAATCTATAAATATGGGATCTCTATTGATCCAAAACATACCAAATCTATTGTGCATATCCCTTTTCCCAACAATAAGAAATCAATGTAGTCATTTTTTGGAAAAAATAATTTCGTGTGGAGATTTGTACTGTCCAACTTTGCAGAAATCGTCAAACCTCTCCAATAGATGATCAAGAAATACACATAGTTCAAGTGGAGGTATTTTTAGAAGGAATATTTTTAAAAGGTTAAAGATGATAGAATAGTAGCCCCTACACTACTATTGTTGGATACACCTACCACACTTATGGGGTGGGGGAGAGGGGTTGAACGAGTGTGGGGATCTTTTTCCCAAAACTTCCCTCTTACACAAAAACTCCTTAGTTAACATTCAACATTTTCTCATTGCTCATTTTTGTCATTTATAATCAGTTATATGTGAATACATATCAACAACATATATCAGCAACATATCATCAACAAATCATCTCCATAAGGAATACAAAGAACACAAGATGTATGTACAATTTTTCCTTTTATTATGGACTTCAATCCGGGGTTTTTTCAGCAACAACTTAATAGAGTACAACTCTACAAGAGCACCAACTCTATATGCAATACTCAACTTACATTCTCAGCACCAACTGAGATGAGACAACAATCCTCAACATATATCATTCTGTCAACATAAACAAGTGCATCAACCATGCACCAACTTGTGCCAAACAACCTGTAATCAAACTGTACCATAAACAAGTGCATCCAACCATGTACCAAGTATATACAAATAATGTTTCAACTACTCATCAACAATGAGTCATCAATATGTACCAACATCATCAACTATACACCTCAAGTTTTGGATTAGTCAACAACCCCAACTTGAAATAATCATAACTTTGTACCTGTAATGAATAAATATCTGAAACTGATACACAATGTTCTTTGGTGTGTTTTATGCAATACCTCCAGGTGGCACTACTTGGAACCTCTTATAAAAATGAGTTATAGCAAAAATGACATACCTTGCTGAATTCTGGCTTATTCTAGAGAGCGACCTTGTAGAGCATGCCTCGCACAAAATGTTCATTGAATTGATCTGAAACTGTTACACCACATACTAAGGACTGTACCCTAACCAAAACATTTTGTCTCACTGAATTTGGATATGTTATGAATAATTTATGATGTTTTTACCCGAAACACCTGTTTTTGACTAGTTTTAGGACTAGCCACAAACCCTATTTTCCACGAAGTGTAACTCCCAAAGTAAAACGACCCACAAGCTAAATTTTTTACCACAGATACTTGGGTATTTTTTCTCAATGGAATATCAATTTCACGGTCTGGATCATTATATAAAAAAATTTATAGTGAAAATGGTGAGATGACCTGTAAATAACATACCTTAGAAAGCATCATCAAAATAATTTATCCTCCCTTCAATTCTGGCCCTCTTTTCTTCACCTTCCTTATGAAATTAGGCTTGGATATCCTTGGTTACCTCAATCACCTGTAGATATTCAATATTCTCAAGTGTTCCACACCAAAAATGCTCAAAATGCTCTCACA
>ML791793.1:71929-83466 GCA_009831015.1 Picea engelmannii
CAATCCTTTGACATCAATCAATTACATCAATAAATCAAACCATTGGCATCAATGACAACATGATCCAACAACTGTTGACCAAAAAATAGTCATCCCTATTTTCCCGCTCATGGAATAATAATAAAAAAATAAATATAAAAAAGAGAAAATTTTTGAACGATAACAAATTCATGGAATAACCCTCAGTATAAGATTCGTCACACATTTTTCAAATTCAAAATCCAAGTTCGTATTCTCAAGATATGAAAGTTTGCATTTAAATGACAAAAGACACTTCTGCCATGTGGAACAAAGATAATTTCTTGGAATTACATTTAAATTTTCAAGTTCATAACCCTTATTTTTTCTTGAATATTCATGGGCCCAAGACCCTTGTTTTCTTGAATTTTCATAGTCCTAAGAGCCATATTATTTCTTCTTATTATATCATGGCGGGTTCACTTACCACACCCGCCACACTCCACTCTTCCTTCCTTTCTTTTCCCCATATTATCCCTTATTCCACTCTTTAAGTTTATTTTTACTTCACTCTCCATGGGTTGGAAGATTCATACACTTCCTCACCTCTCTCACTCCCCAACCCACAAACTTTACTCTCTCCTTATCCCCCCCTTCCCCCCCCCTTCCTCTCCTCTCCATTTACCCCCTTTCCATACTCCATACTTAACTTATTTTTTTATTTACTTTCGTGGGTTGGTGGACTCATCATACTTCCTCACCTCCCTCACTCCCCAAGCCGAAATTCCATTGCCTACATATTACCCTCCCCTTTAACTCACCTCTACCACCCAGAAATTACCCTCCCCTTATACTACCCTTTCCTTAACCTTTCTTGTTCATTCTATCACAACACTTAACTCATATATTAAATTATTCTAAGAATTACCATTAATCTATGAGAAGGTTCCACATTGCAATTATTTATTCCTTGACACATGGCAGGGCACTATTTGTTATACATGGAATCCAATGAGAACACTACACATGGTAGCCTATGAAGGGATGACACTCGGAGGGATGACACATGGCAGACATATGGCACCATACAACTTGTGGCACGTGACAACGAATGGAGATATGACATGTGGTAGATTATTTACCTATCACACAAAGTAACATGGATACATTTGGATGACTGACTCATCATGATGACTGGGCATGAGGTGGAGGTTAACTGGGAATTCAAAATATTATTTTATTAATTAATTTCTAAGGAAGGTTGAATTATCACTCCATGGTATCCTTTTCTTTGTTTCTTACTAAGTGCGCATTACATTTTGTAATATATACAATAAATAATTGCATACTCCCATATATTTGGGATAATATTTTTAACCAAAGAGTCTAATTTTCAAAGAGGAGGGTGAATTTGAAACTGAGGGTCCAAATTGCCCCATCAAAGTTGATCAATGACTGTTGAGCATTAATCTTCTGAAGGCCATATTTTGAGATCAGGGAGTCATAATTGCGCAAAATTTACCACAATGGAAAGGTATTTATATGAGGAAGATGACGGGACAGGTATTGAAGGCTGAAATTTTCCATATTTTTCTCAAAAATTAAAAGAACAATCAATCATATTTTTATCCTATGCTGATAAATCTGCTTGACACCTCGACTTCACGAGGTCATATCTTGAGATCCAGGAAACAAAATCATGCCTAGGACTCGTTGGAAATATAAGATGATGAATACCACATCTAAATTTGTTTCCATGGCTAAAAAGTTGATTATCACATCCATAAAATTAAAATACAATCCCTTTTTTAAAAGGGCAATTAATTAAAGTTTTGAAAATAAAAGTTTATTTAAAAACTTTTATTAAAGGTGAAAAGGGGTCAACTTCAAGATACACATATCAATGATGTAAATTAATTAATGAGGCTTAATTAAGTCATTAATTTAAGTAATCTTTTCAAGAAAAGAAAATCCTAACTTCCTCAAGGAGTTAGAAGAGAAAATTTTTAAAAGACGAGAAAGGGCTTCATCAAGGGTTCCATTATTGGAAGGGTAGGGGGAAAATATCAAAATAAGAAGGTACATACATCAATATGTAGTGAAGCATCTGATCAATGAAAATAGATCTCCATATTCTCCAATATTTTTCTTCCTCTACACCATTTTCTCAAAGCTTTATGCTTGAATCTTTGAATTGAGCACAAGGCTGAGATTCTTGAGTGTTCCTATTGTATTCTTCAAATTTTTTTCTTATATGATCATGGAGTATTCACATCCATGTATATGACTATCAGATATTTTGTGTATTTTTGAATATATTTCATGTATAAAACTCTACAAAGAATTACTTCGGGGCATGAATTCAATGATGTTTCAAATCTTGGAATTTCTGAGTGTGAGATATTTGAAGTATGCTTATCAAATTCTCTTATGTTATAACTGTTATACTCTTTTAAAATTCTTTGAACGATTGAAATTGTTTCCTTCTATTTATCAAGAGAAGATATGGATGTATTATTTGTATATGATTAATAAGGTTGAATATATGATACTGAACACAAAGATATTCTAATGTTGAATCCTTCCTTCAAACTTTTTCTTGTTAAAATAATTTTTGTTGCACTTAAAGATCATATCAGGTTATTGAAGAACCATATCATTTCATAAATCTAAGCAATAAAGATCTGGGGTTTGTTGTCTAGAATTCTCCCTAATCCAAGATATTCAAGATATATCTTTTAGCAAAAGAGGAGTACCACCTCTATAAAAACGCAGGGGGATTCATATCATCGTGAGGTTATTGTTTTGTTTGCAACAATGCTCACCTAGAAAGATCAGTAATGGAATGAATGCCCCATAGAATTCATGAGAACAATTCTCCAAGGTGTCAAACTAAACTATCTAACTATGGACAATAAAACATTTGTCGTTCATAAAGCCATCAAATAGTTCAGACCACACATCTTAAAGAACAACACCAAGGTAATTTTTCCTCACCTAGTTGTAAGGACTCTTTTCATACAAAAGGAGCTGGGATAACGATGAGGAAAGTTGATGACTTCCTTACAAGAATACAAAATTGAATTCAATCCCAAGAATATAGTCAAAGGTCAAGGCCTCTAAAAACTGGTTATTGAAGCCATGGACTCAAAAAATAAATCGGAAGAGGGTTGGTAAGAAGAACCAGTACTGTATGCACAAAAACCTTCTTATGTACCAACATTGGAGAATTCATGGTACAATTATATTAAACAATGTTTGCAATATGGCACCTCTCCAGAACACCTTAATGTTAGGAAAAAAAGATATCTCAGGTTAAAAATTGTGCATTATCATCTAGTCAATGACATTCTTTTTAGAATAAACTATGATGGAGTTCTCTTTAGACGCCTAGAGAAACAAGTTTCTGACAAAGTCCTCAAAGAAATTCATGACAAACCAGATGGTGGGCACTTTGCAGGAGAGACTAAAAATACTAAGAGTAGGATATTATTGGCCTACAACGTTTAAAGACACACACACTTACTCCCAGAGTTGTGATATTTTCCAAAAAAAAATGGAACAACACATCATCACGAGGTTTTGAGTACCCGCTACCATTGTTTTTGACAACTTATTTCTTGTGTTCGAAATTGAAAAAGTTTTCTTTAGAGAAAAGGAATCATTCTGAGATATGCAACTAACTATTACCCCCAAGTAAATGGCTTAGCTGAGTCCACCAATAAAGACTTTCTGTATCCTGATTGTAGTAGATCAACAATGAAACTGGCATAATGCTCTACCTAACGCTCTTTGGGCAGACATGGTCACTCCAAAATCCTCAATAGAAACCTCCCCATACTTTCTCATCTATGAGAAAGAAGCCATCCTACCCAAAAACATCTTCTTGCCTTCCCTCCAACTCACACAACAGTCACGTGGGAGAAGCTTCCCTGTCATCCAAAAAATGATAAACACCTTGATCAAACTTGAAGAAGATAGAGCCAAAGCTAAGACAATTTGATTCTCACCAACATACCATAAAAAAATGGTTTGATAGGAAATATGTTGGCGAAAAGGATTTCTATATTGGTGATCAAGTTCTAAAATGGGACAAGCCACATGAAGATAAAGGGAAACATTCCAAATTTCAACAGTTGTGGATGGCTCCTTTCATAATTATGGAAAAGACTGGTCTGGGCATGTATAAATTGCAAAAACTAGAAGTAGATGTGGATCTCCTTCCCGTCAATGGCCAAGTTTTGAAACACTACTTCAACTAGCCTTTCCAGGCATCCCCCCTATACATAAATAAAAGGATTCAATACTCCCCTTATTTTTGATATTTCAGTTCACTTTTCCTTTTTGATTTTATGTGTTTGTTTTTCCCTTATGCCTTTCTCACTTTTGTGATTTTTATTTTGGCTAGACTTATCTATATCAAGGCCTTTTCTTACGCATATTTCTTAGCAACCTTGGTGTTGCAAATCTTAACCATGAGCATTAGTGTGGCATATTGGAACCTAGAAGCCCGAAAATTTGCATTTAATTTCTAGACATGAATTTTTCTATGGTCTCAAAGATCATCAATATGCATAGATCGAGGTTGGAATTCACATAGGAACATGCTTTAAGTGATGAATGAGCATTTTGGTTTTTAGTCTTGGTGAGAGTGAGAAAAGGGCCACACTTGAGAGAAAGCTCTGTTCTTCATGTGAGATTAATAGGATGATGCCAACTTTTGAGATGCATATGTGGTACTTAAGGTAGATTGCACAATAATTTAGCTTATATATAATCAAGCTGGAAGATATCGCAATCATAGGTATCATCCCATATGCCTTCAAGAAAAAATTGAATCCCCTCATCCTCCTTTCTCTGTAAATCAAGAGACAATCATTTTATAAAGGTAAAGGCTTTTGGAAAGACATTCCGGATCATGTGGGACATGCAAGTATCTCTGTTGGGGCTATGGATTCTTATTGGCAGTGGAGCAAGGCTTGTGACATTGAGGTGACTCCATTGGGGCTATAGACGCTCACTGGTAGCAACATGACAATAGAGAAATGAATAATCATCCTACATTTTCAACATTCCCAATGCATAAATGCCTTTCAGTACATCACTCACCTCTTGAGTTGGATTTTCTTAAAAGAACACTTCTATGATAAAAAAAAATTGAGTATGACCAGGAACTTGTTTAATCCAAGTACAAATCTGTCTTGTCACATTATACACTTCGAATTCAATGGGATCTACTTATTCTTCCCTTGGGATATGCATAGTAGACTTATTGTTTCTCAAACCATATCATCTAGATGTTCAATACATAGATTCATGGCTCCACCTAGTATGTCACTAATTGTTTTTCCAATTGTAGGATTAAACCACACTCCAAGCCCTAATTGTGAGTAGGAAATACTACACTAGTTAATTGCAAAAGAAAGAGAGGAGAGAGAAAAATGGAATCAATATTCACACATAAGAGACTAAGAAATCCAGTCAAATCACATTGTATTAATCCTTGATCATGAGTACAATATATAGGACTCTCCACAAGAAGAGTAATGTGCATTAGGTTTGGGTTCCATGTGCATGCTCAAGTAACAAAATAAACCACTCTCACTAGCAACAATTAACTAAAGTCAAAAGTTGTTAATAATAAGAAAATGTAAAAAATATAGATGTAAACTTGGTCAGAACTGTACATGAAGTCAAATTACATTCCACAATAGAAAAACTCTCCTAGAATAAGACTAGAGTCCAATAATGGAACTAAAGTCCTAATTTAGAGAGTTTCATAAATATGGAAAGTTACTAAAAATAAGATATAGGTTAACTCCAAGAATAAGATGGGTAATGCACACTTCCTTAGGAGGCTAATATTCTCACGAAAGTGCACTCTCTATCCATGAAATAGGAATTATCTTCTAAAATCAAGGAATGCAACTCTCTCCCCCCCCAAAATAGGAATTTTCCTAATGGTGGCTAAAAAATAAGAATTTTCCTAATGGTGGTTTATGAGCTCATGGTTTTGAAATCCCATGGTATTTTCCCATGGTATTACATATAGGAAGTTTTCGGCTAAAAATAGACCTACTATAAATACACATTCTGTCAATAGCAATCCTCCTAAATAGTAGGAAAATTGGAAAAAATGAGTATGTCACTAAGTATGTAGTTGACCATGTACCCAAACACCCCCTCTGAAACAAAATCATGGTGTGCACAATGATGAGTCCCAACAAAATGAAGTGATATTAGGTACTCATGTACAAGAATAGATACATAACAACTAAACAAAAGTGAGGTAAAGAGGGAAAACCCAGTGGGAATAAAATCCCCTCTCAAAATATATTGCTAACAAAAAAAGGAATGATAACATGTTCAACTGCTAAGATGATGTATCCCTCACTCCTAGAGTGTTACTCAATGAGACAAAATTTTATTTGGTGAAAGACTTGGTGAATATATCTTCCACCTTCCCTGGAGATGGACATAACTGCATATCAATGACTCCATCATGAATCTGTCCTCGAATAAAGTGCATATGAAACTCGATGTGCTTGGTCTATTGCTTCTGAACTGGGTCTCTACACAACTTGAGAGTACTCTGATTATCATGCCATATAACTATCGAATGATGAAAATGAACTCCCAACTATGTAAGAAAGTGATGCAACCAAATAGACTAAGTAGTAACATTCTCTGCACCCATGTACTCTACCTCTATTGATGATAAAGAAATTGATGATTGCTTCTTACTTGACCAACATATAAATCTTGATCCAAGGTAGAGGAAATATCCTGAAGTGGACTTGCGATCAATGCTATTTCCTATCCAATATGAGTCTGTGTAACCAACAAGATATAAGGAAGATCTTGTTGCATAGTGTATACCAAAGCTGGTAGTTCCCTTGACATATAAGAGAATCCTCTTTGCTTCCCTCAAGTGAAGCTCATGAGGCTCATACATGTACCTGGATACTTATCCAAATGCACAAGAGATGTCCAGTCGAGAGTGTGTAAGGTATAGAAGACTCCCCACCAACTGTCGATATCTAGTACAATCAACCAAAGGTGATGCACCGACATCCTCTAGTCTAATCCCTGACTGAAAGGGTGTTGGAGATGACTTGAAATCTATCATCTAAAACCTGCCAAGTAGATCTATAACATACTTGGACTGAGACATATTTATTCTTGAATTATTCTGGCTGATTTCAAGACCAAGAAAGTAATGTAGCAGTGCCATATCTGTCATAGAAAACCTATCATGCAAAGCAGTCTTAACTACAAAAATGGAGGAGGATGATCTCCCTGTGATGAGTAAATCATATACATATAGAACTATTAGTAGAAGGGAATATGTATTCCTCATCATATACACATCAAAATTTGATATACATTTAAGAAAACCTTTATAGAGAAGATAAGAGTCCATTTTAGCATACCATACCCGAAGTTCTTGCTTGAGTTCGTACAATGACTTCCTCAACCTGAAAAACAATGATCGATCCTAAACATATCCATTTGGCTGCTCCATATATATATATATGCTCATTAATATCTCCATGTAATAATGCATTCTTCACATCCATATGGTGTACCTCCCACTTTCTAGCTACTGCAATAGCTAGAGCTAACCAAATGGAATCAATCTTGGCAACCGATGCAAAATTATCCTCATAGTCAATGCCTTGTACATGTGAGAAACCTTTAGCTACTAAATGAGCCTTAAACTTTGTAATTTATTCATCAACATCCCTCTTTGTCTTGAAAATCCACTTACATCTAACAAGCTTCATGTTGGAAGGGAGAGGAACCAACTTCCATGTGTTGTTCTCCATCAAGGAATTTTACTCCTCTTTCATAGTTACCTCCCAATGGGGGTTACCTTCAGCCTCTGCATAAGACTGAGGGTCTAATCCAAGCACTATATAACAATAAATATGAAACATAGGCTCCATGGAAGTAAGGGCTTGCAGAGGCTCCACAAACTAAGATCTAGTTCTCCATGGATCGATAGGATCACTTGATGCCTGAAGAGTCTATTGTGCCCATCATGGTAGATGCTCTGGACCTGCAAATTCTTGTTGTTGATCAGAAATATCAGAAATAGCGTATTTAGATATATGATAAGAAATCTAGTTGGAATAAGTCTCATGAATTTCTGCAACTAGTGGCGGTGGAGATTGAGGTGTGGACTGCTTCAGAAGTACCCGTGAAGGACCTTATTCAAAATTATCTCTCCTCTGAATGGTATCTTCATTATAATTTTTTGAAGAGGTGCGTAATCAGATTTATGAGTAAATTGAGAAAAGGCATACAACCTGGAATGGTGATTAACCTCACCAACAACAATCTTTCAACCATCTGACAAGTCGAAAATAACAACTGAGTCTGGAATTAACTCCACCTTCTTCCCTATGCCTGAATGAGTGATTTAATAGATGGAGAGGAGATTTAATGAAATATTCATAACATGAAGTGCATTCCTAAATAATCCACGGTCTAGATCAACTCTACCCCTACCACACACCTCAACGGGAGAATCATCTCCCATGAAGATTGGTGGTCTGGAACAAGTCTCCAAGTATGAGAAAATTCTGTTCAATGAGGCCATGTGATTGGTAGCCCATGAATCAAAGACAAAAGAATTAGGAGAAGATGAAATAACAATTAATGCATGACCATTACCTCTTTCTAATGATGGATTGACCTATGGATTATTCCTTTCATTATCCATAATACAATCCTCGAGGTGATGTTGCTCATGTGATTGTTCCATGAGATCTATGGTATTTTTCATGCAATAACTCTCAGGATGGAGTTCCCTGTTACATTAGGAATACTTATTCTTCTCATTCTATCTCTTTAATTCCTTGAAACTCAAACTCTCATATGTGGAATTTTATTTACCTTCCTTATTCTTGTCTTGATCCTTCTTACCCTTGCTCTTTTTCTTATTCTTCTTTGAACTTCCTTGAGCTATAAACACATGGGGCTTGGAACTATTGAGTGCCCCTATTTGGATGATATTTGTTTGCTCATGGATAAATGAATCCATGAACTCATACAGAGATGAAATCTTCCATGTATGCCCCATAGCTAACCTAGTAGTATGAAAAGAAGAAGTGTAGACATAATATGTCTGTCCTAGTTTGGTTAGAATTGAAAAGATTAATTGTTCATCTTTCTTATCAATTCCACAAGCCCTAACATGAGAAAGTAGAGTTTTAAACTTACAGAAGTAGTCATGTAGGGTCTTGAAATTTCTTGGATTCAATGCACGCAGATCGTTCTCCAGCTGATGACCTCTTAGGTTGTCTTTCTTGCCTAACAAATCCTTCAACTTTGTCCAAACACCATTAGGAGTCTTGCAATTATCAACATGGAAGAGGAGAACCAAATATATTATCAAGCACAATATTTCATAGGAGTTATCCATTCTATTGAAGTATTTCAATTTCTAGTCTATGGCTGAAGTAGGATCGACCCCAGTCCCTCATGGTGACCCTATACAAGCCCTTGCTGTGAAGTAGAAGCTCTATCTTGGGCTTCCACTCAAAGTAGTTGAAGGGTGTCAATATCACTGAAGAAGATGGTTGATCCATAGTTCTCTATGGGCCATCCAATCTGATATACAAACCTGTAATAAAAGTGAATACTCCCTCACAACAATAGCTACCATGTAGGATTAAACCACACTCCAAGACCTAATTGTGAGTAGGAAATACTACACTAGTTAATTCCAAAAGAAAGAGAGGAGAGAGAAAAATGGAATTAATATTCACACATGAGAGACTAAGAAACCAACTCAAATCACATTGTATTAATCCTTGATCACGAGTATAATATATAGGACTCTACACAAGAGGATTAGTGTGCACTAGGTTGGGGTTTCCATATGCATGCTCAAGTAACAAAATCAACCACTCTCACTAGCAATAGTTAACTAAAGTCAAAATTTACTAATTTTAAGAAAAGGTCAAAAATATGGGTGTGAACTTAGTGAGAACTCTACATGAAGTCAACATGCATTCCATAATAGAAAAACTCTCATAGAATAAGACTAGATTCCAAGAATGGAACTAAAGTCCTAATTTAGAGAGAATTTCATAAATGTGGAAAGTTACTAAAAATAGGATATAGGTTAACTCCAAGAATAAGATGGGTAATGCACACTTCCTTAGGAGGACAATATTCTCAGTAAAGTGCCCTCTTTATCCATGAAATAGTAATTATCTCCTCCCCTAAAAAATCAAGGAATGAAGCTCTCTTCCCCTAAAAAATAGGAATTTTCCAAATGGTGGTTTATGAGCCCATGGTTTGCGAAACCCATGGTATTTTCCCATGGTATTACATATAGGAATCCACTGGCTAAATATAGACCTTATATAAGTAGACATGCTATAAATAAAAGTCCTCCTAAATAGTAGGAAAAATCGAAAAAAATGAGTATGTCACTAAGCATGTAATTGAACATGTACCCCAACACCAACACCAACAAATTCTCTTTTTCCTAGTTTTTTTCTTATAAAGCCAACGTTTTTCTCAAGAAATAGGGGACCTCCCTTATGCTTTTCAATTCCATTTTATCATTTGGAAGGAACCTAAGTTTTCTTATCCAAGTTGGTGTTGGATTACTGAGAGGGGGTGGGGGGGTGAATTAGTAATAGAGAAATTATAATCCTTTTTAACCAAATAATCCAAGTGTTATATCAATGTATAATTATCATCCAATAATGGGCAATGAACAAATGAACAATCATACACATACACAGTACACCAGTGTTTTACATGGAAACCCAAAGAGGGAGAAAACCACATAATGCTTTTTCTTATATGTCTTGAAGAATTACATTCATTGGAAGCAACAACTTCCTTTGTTTTCCAACTGCAACTGGAAGGAGGCTCCAACCCCCTAGTTTTTCAGGCTACAACCTGAGGGAAGCTCCAACTCCCCAATTCTCTGGCTACAACCAGAAGGAGGCTACAACCCCCTATGTTCTCCGGATACAACCGAAAGGTGGATACAACCACCTGTTCTTGCCCCACCCAACTGCTCTGAAGTAGAAGTAGAATGATGGAACCACTGTCACACTATCACTGTGAGATATACCACTGTAAACCTATTCCAATAAACCTGAACCATGCATCAACATGTACCTCAACCTATAATCAACCTGTACCATAAACAAGTGCATCAACCATGCACCAACCTATATCAAACAACCTGTAATCAACCTGTACCATAAACAAGTGCACCCAACCATGTACCAAGTAAAAATCATGTGTCAACTACACATCAACTATGACTCATAAATATGTACCAACATGATCAACTATACACCTCATGTATGTGCCAACTCATCAACTACTTGTCTCAACCATGTACCCAACATGTACCTTAACCAAAATCCCTCATCAATTTGATCATCCGAATATGATTTCTAACTTTGTAATAGACCTGGTGTATATGATCACATACCTGCAAACCTTCCTTAACTTTAACAACAAGAGACTAGCATTTTCATCAAACTTTTCTTTAGTCTCACATGACTAGTTTTGGATTAGTCAACAACCCTAACTTGAAA
>ML791793.1:83767-97860 GCA_009831015.1 Picea engelmannii
TAGTTTCAGGACTAGCCACAAACCTTATTTTCCACGGAGTGTAACTCCAAAAATACAACGACCCACAAGATGAATGTTTTACCACAGATACTTGGATATGTTTCCTCAATGGAATAAAAATTTCAAGGTATGAATAATTCTAGAAAAAATTTATTGCAAAAATGGTGAGATGACCTGTAAATAACATACCTTAGAAAGCATCATCAAAAGAATTTATCCTTCCTTGAATTCCGGCCTTCTTTTATTCACCTTCCCTTAGAAATTTTTCTTAGATATGTTGGATACCTCAGACACCTATAGATATTCAATATTCTCAAGTGTGATCTAAAATGAGAGAGCCTTGCCTTTTATTTATACTCTGCAAGTAGCTTAAAAACATCTTCTAGGTCACTTTGCCCACTTTCCTTATTTTAGGGTTAACCCACTTCTAATTTCTCCATTAAATTTATTATTTAAATAATTTATTTTGTATTCATTTTGAATTATAGTACACTCATCACTTCACTTTATTATTTACCTTCTAAAATCTCTTAAACCACTTTGACTACTTTGACCTTTTGGGGCTTCTAGATGACATATGAGGGTCCTCCAACTTTGTAAGGCCATAACTCTCAAACCGTGAGGAGTTATGTGACATTACACATACCATCAGAAATAGAATGGCATGCACTATCTACATAGAATAGTATTACTTTCAAGTGTATCAAAACTCATACCATTATCCATCAAACAAACTTGGGTCCATTACCCGAACCTGGGTTCTCCAACTTCTCATGACCATAGTATCTAACCGTGAGGAGTTATGTGACGTTCCACATACCACCGGAAATGGCATGGAAAGCACTATCCATATAGGATAGTTTCAATGACAAATTCACTTACCTTCATCTCATTATTCCACAAATAATCATGGGTTCTCTAACCATACTTCTAGGATAACTCAATCTTCAAAGCGTCTTCCCGTGAGGGATTTAACCATAAGGGTACAACTTTGCAGTTCATCCATTTGTACTTATTATCAACCATGACAAGACAATAATGAGTCATCTTTACATCAAACAAACTTGGGTCCATTACCCAAACATGTGTGTTATTGAACTTTCTTCAAGGGTTGACATCAATGACAACCAACCTTAATCAACAATCTCCCCCTTTGGCATTGATGGCAACACTCTGATGCAAAATTGAAATTATGTCATGCAATATTGAAGTCATATCACTCATGCTCCCCCTGGAAACATGCCTCTATCCTCTGCATCTCTGTGACCATTTCTCCCCCTGGAACCATGCCTCTGTTCTCTGCATCTTTGTGACCATTGCTCCCCCTGGAACCATGCCTCTGTTCTCTGCATCTATGTGACCATTGCTACCCTTGGAACCATGCCCCTATCCTCTGCATCTGATGAATCTCCCCCCCTTTTTCATCAATGGAAAATATATCTTTCCATTTGAGGCCGCTCCCCCTGACTAAATTGTCCTCTTTATGGTCCTCGTGTACATCTAAGACATATAAGATAAGCATTCAAAAGAATTCATTTTGGAGTAGAAATAACTCCGATTCTCTGGCGAAGATACTCAAAGGCTTCCCGTCGAAGTGGTTTTGTAAAGATGTCTGCCACTTGTTCTTTTGTGCCCACATACTCAACTTTGATGTTCTTTTCTGCAACCTGCTTCAGTAGAAGGTGATACTTGATTGGAATGTGCTTCGTCTTGGAGTGCATCACCGAGTTGTTTGAGATACGGATGGCGCTTGTATTATCACAATATATTGGAATGGGCTCATCATAATCAACCTGTATATATGTCAGAGTTTGTTTCATCCAAAGAACATGTGTACAACATGATGTTGCGGCAATATACTCTGCCTTAGCTGTAGATAAAGATATTGATGATTGTTTCTTACTTATCCATGATACTAAACACTCGCCCAAGTAGAACGCTGCTCCACTGGTGCTTCATCGGTCATCAATACAACCTGCCCAATTTGCATCTGTGTAGGAAATAAGTGATAGATCCTTTCCTTTTGGATACCATAATTTAAACTTTTTTGTTCCTTTGAGATATATGAAAATCCTCTTCACTTCCAATACATGTGATTCCTTTGGTGCTACTTGAAATCATGCCACCTATCCAACTGTCTGCATTACATCTGTTCTGGATGATGTCACATATAGTAGGCTGCCAATTATTGAACTCTATTGCCTCTGATTTGTAAACTTTGAATCATCATCTTTGCTCAACTTACAATTGGTTTGCATGGAAGTGATAACTGGTTTGCAATCTTCCATTCCAAACCTCTTTACCATTTATTTGATATACTTGGTTTGAGAAATAAAAATTCCTTGGTTTCTTTGCGTATCTGAAGTCCTAGAAAGAATGATAGTTCTCCAAGTAATGACATTTCAAATTCATTCTGCATATCCTTTGCAAATTTCTGGCTTAACCTTTCATCATCACTACCAAAAATAATATCATCAACGTAAACTTCAATTAATAAAATATTACCTTGACTTACCTTGATGTAGAGGTTGTTGTCTGCACTTTCTTTTTTGAACCCTTCCTGTTGTAGATATTTATCCAGTCTAGAGTACCATGCTCTAGGAGCCTGTTTTATACCATACAAGGCCTTCTTTAATTTGCACACATATTCTGCATTCTCTAACAACTGAAATCCTTCTGGTTGTTCAATGTAGACTTCTTCTTCAAGTTCCCCATTCAAAAAAGCTGATTTTACGTCCATCTGATGCACTTTAATATTTTTGGAGCATGCATAAGCTAAAAGAAATCAGATTGCTTCTATTTTGGCAACTGGGGCAAATGTCCCTTCAAAATCGATTGCTTCAATCTATACATATCATTTACATACCAATCTAGCTTTGTTCCTTGTAACCTGTCCATCTTCGTTCAATTTATTCCTATATACCCACTTTGTGCTGATCACATTCTTATCCTTTGGTCTTGGAACTAATTCCCAAGTGTCTTTTTTCTCTATTTGATCCAATTATTCATCCATGGCCTTATTCCAAAATTCATCCTTGCTCGCTTCTTCAAAACAATTTGGTTCAATTGTAGATAAGAGTGCTAGGTGTGTTTGTTCTGGTGAACAGATTCTTCTTCTAGTCTCAACTCCCGCATCCAATAATCTGATTTGAAGGATGATTCTTATGTACTCGTCTGCTAGGTGTCTTTGGAGACACTTCCTGAACTTGCTCTTATGTTTCTATTGGATTCTCTTCATCTTCATCTTCTACTTCTTTTTCATCTTCTGCTTCTTCTTCGAAAGGTTGTTCCATTGATTCATTTTCTTTTTTCTTTGATTCTGGTCTACATGTTTCATCAATTGTTACGTTGATGCTTTCCACAGCTTTGTTCAATATCAGATTGTAACACTTATATTCTTTCCTTGTACTTCAGTAACCAACAAGTACTCCTTTGTCCACACGAGAGTCAAACTTTCCCATTCTTCCATCTTCTCTTTTGATGTAGCATTTGCTTCCAAAAAATCTGAAGTGATTCACATTTGTTGGTATTCCTTTCCATAGTTCATAGGGAGTTTTGTCAGTGTTGTTTCTAAGCATTACCTTGTTTTGAGTGTGAACTGTTGTATGCACTGCCTGTGTCCAAAATATATCTGTCAATTTTGAATCCATTAGCATTGTTCGAGCCATTTCCTGTACTGTCATGTTCTTTCTTTCAACAACTTCATTATGTTGAGGTGTCCTAGCAATGAAGAATTGTCTTTTTATTCCATGATTGCTGCAGTAGTCCATAAATTCCTTTGAAGTGAACTCTCCTCCATTATCAGATCTCAAGCATTTGATTTTTGGATCCATTTCATTTTTGACCATTTCCTTGTAGATCTTAAAGTTTTCAAAATCTTCTGACTTATTCTTGAGAAAACAAACTGCAGTTATTCTTGTATAATCATCAACTAATAACATAAAGTATTTCTCACCTTTTAAATCCTTTGTTGTAGTTGGTCCAACTAGATTAGTGTGCAAAATTTCTAGTGGTCTTGTCATTGAATATTTATTTTATTTGAACCTGGTCTTTGTTTGCTTTCCTTGTTGACAATGCTTGCATAAAGTGTTGGTTGGTTTCGTGATTTGTGACATTTCTCTGACTACTTCTCTTTTGTTGACTTTAACAAGGTTATAAAAATGTATGTGACTCATTCTTCTGTGCCATAGCCAACTTTCATCTTCCTTTCCTAGACAACACTTTTCATTTCCAATTTCACTTAACACATATATATTGCTTTAATTTCTTGCAGCCATAGCAATCAATTTTCCTAAACCTTCTTTTCTTATCTCTTACTTTTGTGAATCGAAAGTAACTTTATGACCTTGGTCACACATTTGTCTCACACTTAGAATATTATGTTTCATATCTTCTACTAGTAGAACATTTTCTGCCTTTGTATTCTTGTTCCCATTTATGATTGTGCCTTTTCCATTGATTTTAGCTGAATCATCATTTTCGAAGGAGACTGATCCATCTCTTTCCTTTCTTAATGTAAGAAACCTGTCTCTATCACCCATCATGTGTTTTTAACAACCATTGTCAACATACCAACCACGATTCTTTTTCTTAGCTTGTAGAGCGAGTGTGCATTCTTCATTGCTATACTGATTCTTCTTTCTTATCCATGTCCTTTTCTGAGGTTCTTGTCTGTGACTGTTGTTATTCTGTTGTGGTTCTCTAGGAGGGATTGTCATTATGCAATCTTTGGTCATGTGTTCAAAGTTGTTACATTTGTAACATTCCACTTCAATGCTCAAAGATTCAAACCTGTTGTAACTTCTTCTTTGTGTTTCACTAGGCCTTCTTGGATAACCCTTTTGTGTATGACTTTCAAAGTTGTTTATGTTCTTGTTGTTAGCTCTACAATTCACAACTTTATGTCCAAAATACCAAAAAATATAGTTTGATACATGGGAGTTGAAGATCTTCTGAAAGGAGGTGCTCTTATGAATCATTCTTCTTCTTGAGGCCTATCTGTCTATTGTTGATTCTAAAATCTGAATCTTCTCGGTGGAGGAGTGTCTCTGTAATCTTCCTTATATATCTTCCTATCCCCTTTGATTGTTTTTGTATATCTTTTTGAATATGTTTCTTGCTCTGTTGTTCTGGAGCTTGATCCCTTTTCTCTCTAATTGTATCCAAGTCTAGACTTGTCAAGATGAGATTTTTGACTGCTGATAATGTCATCCAAAACTTTTGATCTATTTTGCATATTTTTCTTTTGAATATCCTTTCTTAATGTGACAATCTCTGCTTCCAAATTTCCAATGATCCTGTCCTTTTCTTCTAGCTGTTCTTTGAGTGATTATTCAATTCTTTTATCTTCTTCTATTTGAACCTTCAAAATTGTGATCATTTGTTCTAGGTCTTGAGTGTCTTCTTTCTTGTCTAGTTCCGCTTGTAGTTTCTTGTTTTTCTTCTTTTCTCTTATGATAGCTTCTATGGAACACATCAATTCTTTTCAGTAGTCAACTTGTGTCTCTTCAGTTTCTTCTTTGACTTCCTCATATTCTTCTTCGGCTTATTTATATTTTTCTTTATTAGAGTCTTCTACTGCCATGAATAGAACTCTTCATGTCTCATTGTCACAGACTTCATCTTCATCTGATGATGAGATGTCTTCTTTAGTGCATAAGATTTTCTCGGAAACTTTCTTTGTAGTACTTTTGCCTTTATATGTTTTTTTTTCCTTTTGAGTAACCTTCATCATTTATCTTTTTCTTAAGAGGACATTTGTTAGCAAAATGACCAATACTATCACAATTAAAAAAAATTAAAGGAAGCTTACCTCTATACCTACCATCGGTTCCCTTGTTTAGTCTTTTGACGAAGTTGGCCACTTATTCACCATCTTCCGAGACGTCACTGTTGATGTTATGTTCTTCTTTGATCTTTTGGATGCTTTGAAAGATGCTTCTTTTACATCTGGATTTTCTTGTTTAGTTCTCATTTCATATGCTGTGAATATTCCATGCAGTTCATCCTTGCTTATTGAGTTTAGATCTGATCTTTCTTCTAGTGCTGATATCTTAGGGTCAAATCTCATAGGAAGAGATCTTAGTACCTTTTAAACAATTACAGATTCTTCGATTTCTTCTCCCAATCCTATGATTGCATTCACTGTTTCATCGACTTGTAAGAAGTAGGCTGCAATATTCTCATATTCCTTCATCTTTTTTTGTTTGAACTGACCTTTGTAAGTTTGAAGATTTGTTGCTTTGACTTTTGAATCTCCTTCATAAATATTTCGAAGCTTGTCCCAAATATCTTTAGCGGATTTACAATGTGCAACTTTGGTGAATACCGTTTCACTGAGACCATTCAAAAGTGCATTTGTGGCTTTGGAATTATTCTGACCGAGTTTCACTGCTTTGTCATTTGTTGGTGGAACTGCTGGTGCTGTGTATCCATCTAGAATTGTTTGCCAAATTTCAAATCCTTGTGCCTGTATATATGCCTTCATCCTTATTCTCCAAAAATCATACTTCTGTCCATCAAACTGTGGTATTCCATTTTTATACACTTTGTTGCTCTCCATGATCTACCTTTCAGTGGTTAAAATGATTTTTGAAGGGTTGAAATCAATGACAACCAACCTTAATCAATAGTTGGAGATGTTTTTCTTCCTTTATTGAGAAATTTTATCATCTCTTTGATTCTTTGATACAAGCAGTATTAGAGGAAGAAAATTATTCCTCGCCGATATGGAAAAAGATATATTTTTTCCTCCACCGATACACTGAGTGTCAACGACTTATCCATTTCCTTGCCGATATATGAGAAAATACGACACTGAGTCTCCTTTTTATCAATTCTTTTCTTTTTGGCGCTCCATTAGTCTTTCCTTGTTTAAACATAATGATTGATATCCTCATGGTTTTTCATACAATGACACTGATCCTCCATCCATCGTCGATACGTCACCACCTAATCGACATTTTGGCACCGACACTTCGATGCCCCATCCATTTTTGTTCATCGATATGTTGTTTCCCTTCTTTCTTCACATGCCAATACACCTAGGGGCCAATCAATGATCTAGTGCCAATGCATGAGTGTTGGATCACCTTCTCAACAATGATACATCAATACCCTATCCTCCTTCAACTTTCTATACATCGATGCGATCCTTTTATTTTATCTCGCGTAAAGTGTCTTTTCATGCCCGTTTCCCTCAATATTTGCACCAAGAAGGGCCCAACGGGGCTATAAAAACCTTTCCCCTTTTTGTATTTCATTGTTACCACACCAAGAAGCTAGAGCACAAATAATAGCTAGGGTTTGTCAACTTGGGAAACCCCCCTCTTTTTCCACTTGCTCATGATAGATTTTTCTCTTGCCTTTTACACTACCATGCCACCTCA
The DNA here is from genome assembly GCA_009831015.1 of Picea engelmannii. NCBI lineage: Eukaryota > Viridiplantae > Streptophyta > Pinopsida > Pinales > Pinaceae > Picea > Picea engelmannii. Next base: position 91,156 of record ML791793.1, read on the forward strand.
CGAGAGCTCACCCACTTGGCCATGTCCTAGATCACTTTCCCTAGAGATTGTCTAGCCATATTTTACATTGAAGTTTGGGGCAAACATCCAGCTCGATGTTTTCCTCTTCACATAAAAATTAAAGATACCTAAGGCTTTTTCCTTTTGTTACACAATGATGTACCTTCTAGCTCCCTATCAAACCCTTGATTTATTTCTCATTGAGAGAAATGTTGATGTTAATCTGGAGTTTTGAAGTGAATAATATAGACCAAAATTCATCTCGAGTCTACTTTGCATATAATTTCTACATCGACAGAGATCACAGTGTTTTCATTGATACAACCTTGTGCATTTGTGGAGATCACAATGATGTCATCAATACTACCTTGTGCATCGAAAAGGGATCACAATAAACTCATCGATATGGCCTTGCATTGGTGCAGGGATCACAATGTTCACGTTGACACTTGCATGTATTGGCAAAGAAATATTATTCTCTCCAACACCCTCTTAATCCCTAATAGTGACTAGATTTAATCCAGCACTCACATATATCGTTTAACATTCTCTTTTTGATCCTTATGTTAAATATTTGTTTTTGAGATATCATCATGATTTATTTTTCAGATTCAACCATGAGTCCTCCTTGGAAAAGATCACAAAGTGCAAACAAGGATCTTGTTGAAGAATCCTTTGCAAGAAGGATTGTAGAAAAAGAAGACATCAACACCCCGAGACCCATCTATGATGATACTAAGGGTTTTATTGATAAGGAGACCTCGCTCAAGTGGGGAAAATTCTATCATATGTTTAACATTCAAAAATTCCCTCAGTTGCGAGAAGATGGTCCTGATCTCAAACCATTCAAAAACATCAGGAGGTATAAATTATACAAAGTTGCAGTGCATGCAACAGTTTTTCCCTGCGTGAAGGCCATTACATGGATCAAGAAGCACATTGATCTGGAGACTATATTTTTTATGACCCAAAGGGGGAATATATAGGGTTAAATGTATATGATATGATCCCAAGGGGGGAATATATGGGGATGAATGTACATGTAATGTGTAAATATATATGTAATAGGGTCATCCTAATAGTAAAGGGACCTCATATGTAGGTGTGGATATGTATATATAAAGATCATGCATTCATTATTGTAGAGATGTGAATTGCGATGTATGAATGTAATTGGTTATTTGGAGGATTTTCTCCTATTCTTTAAGGAGTTTTTGTACAACTTATCTATCTTGGAATTGTACTCCATGCTCACATTCTATACATGGTGTGTACTTTTTTTTTGTTATGATATTTTAAACATTTGGTACGTAACATTTGGTTTCAGAGCATCGATCCTAGGGTTTTTATTCTCCAATCAAGTCATATTAGCATTTTAACTATAATTTTTTTATGGAATGGTTTAGATAAAAAAAATTGAAGGTTATTTATAATACATATCAAGGTATCTCTGGTACAAATTTCAAATTTTGGGTCATTATACTTTCGGAGATATACCTCGTGGAATATGAGGTTTTTGACTAGTCTTATAAAATCTCAAACAAGTGTTCCAGGTAAAACAACCATATCTTCAATGAGGATCAAAATTCTATGAGACCTATTGCATTTGAAATAGGACAATCCATAGTATTTTTGGTAGAAATGTTAGAATCCAGTACGAAATATTGGACACATGGCATTCTGTACAAGTTCACTCTCCTAGAAATGACAAAAATCAACAAGGTTTGGGAAAGCTACCCTAACTTTCACTTGGCACATCCAATTTTGGTCAGACCGATGTCATTGCAGATATGACATTTCAGAGTATTGCAGGGAAACATTTCAGAAACACATAAGAAGCAAGACAAACTCTAAATCAGGGGTTCAAAGGTATGTTCACTTAAAACTATCAGAACTTTTGATCGAGATGTTCGATTGATTTGATTAAAAATCCATTGGAAAAAAAATGCAGAATATTATATTGGATCAAGGATTATAAATATTTTAGATCATTATCCCTAATATACTAAGGTTAGAAGTTGAGATTTGTGGTAAGACCTCAGTTAAGAATCAATGGTAATACCTGAATTCACAGGAGATGAAGATAAAGGCGAAATGAATCCTATGTAATGGTTAAGGTTTGTAAAGGAATATGAGAGGAATCCTTCAACAAAAATATTTTATCTTTTTGGTGAAGCTCGAAAGTGGTGGATTAATATGGATAAAGATACTAGATGGAACCTCACATGGGAAGAATTTGAAAAACTCTTCTTAGATAAATGGATTAGGGATACAGAAAAGGAGGAAATGTATACAATTCAAGATGAGTTAAAATAATCAAAATAAAAAGTCTTCAAATTGCAAAAGGAGAATGAAGAAATAAGAAAATATATTATGAATAAATATGAAGAGTTTTCCAAGATGATCCAGGAGGATCTAGGAATTCTCACAGAGGTCCAAGAGGATCTAGAACACTCATAGAAGTCCAGGAGGATCCACAAATACTCAAAATTTGACCATTTCAAATGCTCTTGAGAATTCCATCAATGCATACACTTTGGCAATATATTTCTAACAACGCAAAAATTGCCTCAAATAGAGTTCATATGTAAAAGATATGGCTGGTCAAAGTTTAAGTCAACCAAGCAAAAAGGAAAAAGTCAAAAGGTAAAAAGTGACATGTGTCACCACTAAAAGGGTGACACATGGCATGAACATACAAGTCATACAATGTTGATGTAGGTGACCTCATATGGTGACATGTGGTAGGAAGATGACGTGGCATGACCATACATGTCGTATAGCGTTGATGTAGGAAACCTCATATGATGACATGTGGTAGGTAGGTGATGTGGCATGTCCAGTTGCAAAAGTGACCTGGAAATCCAAGTGGACTAGTTATGTGTTGACATGTGGAAAGGGATAGACCAATGAGAGGCTGCCATGTGGTGACCTCCCATTGGCCAATTATGGTTTATGTTTATAAAAAATTTGGGAGTCGATGGGGGTCGAACCCACGACCTCCCAAGACCTTACACAAACCTTTGTTACCACCACGCCACAACATTAGTTCTTACCTAAAAATGGTGCGAGTTTTATTTAAAGTGACATGTTGTGTTAAATGGGGTTTAAAAGGGCCGAGGGCCTAGCCCTCGACCCACATCATATTCCATGTAATATAACCATAACCAAAGTTCATAGGGGGACTAACCATATGCCATCATAGCCATATAAAAAATCAACCCAACGAATTAATATATGGTTCAAAACATAACACAACAACCAATGGTCAATGGGGATGGAACCCACGACCTCCTCCAAATTTATCCAACATTTTAACCAATGTGTCATTGGCACCTTATGTTATGGGATACCACTAAACTTAGAATTAATTTGCCACAACTTTCATGTGGAGGTTCGAACTTAGGCTTATATATGGGAGCGCGGTCCAAGACATGCACATATCCCAATATAGGCACACTGTTCAATGAAAACATGAATATCGAGGCCAAGTATAGTACAGATTTGCATAGATTTGCATGCAATAAGAGGATCCAATCATGGTATTGTATCAATATGCGTGCCATGAGGTATAATGACTGCACCTAGGCAACTTTATACTCATTTTTCTCATTTTATTGAGAGAAGTATGAATTTGACGTATGTTTTATGATCATAGGTCATTTTTCAAAGTCTAGGTCCAGATCGCCAATAATAAGCGCCTTAGTGCATCGTTTGTCATGTAAAGAGGGTGAAATTGAACCAGTTCATAATATGGTCGAATTTCAAATTTCTCATAATTTCACAAGGAACTGAATGGTGAACTCATTCTTTGGGTATGAGTAGCAGAATTCAAGAGAGTCCATACAATTGGTTTTTGTAGGTCCATGTTGTAATGAAATTTGATATTTTTGAGATGATGAAGAATAGTCTTATTATCTAAGAGGACTTGAAGATGAAGTAAATTATATCATCAATATATGTAACTTGAGTTCTTTTATTTTCTGCCATGTCATCTCAATAATATTCAAGTTAATCATCATTTTATGAGTTTTTGGATAAGAAGCACAACATCTTTTTTCTGCAAATCACCTCAATACGATCAAGAATTACTTCTGAATCAAGTTAGATGCTATATGTATATTTTTAAATAAACAATGGTATCTAAGGATTTTCGGATCACAAGATGCAATCCCTTAATGAATCACTCATTAAGGAGGTTAATAACATAAATAAAGAAAACATTAGCAATGGAAAGTTGGAAAAAATGAGTCAAGTTAAGAATTGGAAAATAAATATGAAGAAATATGTAGATTATGAAAAAAAACTATTGGATTAGGTTAAGAGATTGAAATAAGAAAATAATCATTGCCAAAATCAAGAGAAATAAAGGATATTAGATGAAGACACTACCAAAAGACTCAAAAAGTAATTTTACAAGAAGGTTGAGGAATCCCTAAATACTAATGAGGTAAAATCATAAATGCATCCAAAATTGAAGAAGGATGTCAAAATTTGATAAATGTGGTGACATTGCATCTTCAAAAGGAGAAAGAAGACACGATTCAAGAAGGTCACCAGAAGATACTTGAAGAAGTTAAAATTCATCTAGAGGATGTACATGCCAAATATGATGGTATTATCTCCAATGATAGAGTAATCAAATACCAAGCAAAGAAGATAGAGGATTCCATTTTCTCTAAAAATAATATAGATGAAATAGGTGGAAAAATGAACAAAAATCATCAAATGTGAAACCATATCAACACCCTGATTATCTGGAAAGATTTCAAGGAAGAAAAGACGATCAATATCAACATTATCAAGGAAGAAGATGGAATAATCATCAATATTCATGAAATATGGCACCAAAAAACCATTATTCAACAAGATATTATCATAAACCAAAATATACTACAAATTTGAGAAGCTTCAACAACAATACATGGAATCAAGGGAAAGAAAATTATGTCACAACTAGCCACCAAGGATTACAACCGAAAAAAATTGATTTTGGATGGATGGATCATCATCAATGGAAAGAAGAAACCAGAAACATAAGAAAATCACACTACTTGGTTTCATCAGATGTGAAGCCTTTAATTGCAAAGCTTTGAGGACAAAGATTTTTGAAGGAGGGTACTTTGTTATAACCCAAAGGGGGAATATATAGGGTTAAATGTATATAATATGACCCCACCAAGGGGGGGCATATATGGGGATACATGTACATGTAATGTGTAAATATATATGTAATAGGGTCAGCCTAATAACAAAGGGGCCTCATGTGTAGGTGTGAATAAGTATGTATAGAGATCATGTATTCATTATTGTAGACATGTGAATTGTGATGTATGAATGTAATTGGTTATTTGGAGTATTTTCTCCTATTCTTTAAGGAGTTATTGTATAACTTATCTATTTTGGAGTTTTGTTCCATGCTCACATTCTATACATGGTGTGTACTTATGTTCTATTATGATATTTTAATCATTTGGTACTTAACAAGATTCATACTAAATGTTCAAGGCCACCCAATCACCTGCTTCCAGGCTTTAGTAATTGCCTCTTGTTATCATTTGGAGGATAGACAAAAGGCATTGGACAAGAAGCTGGTGAAGAATTACAACACAATGCAAGAGATCTTCTAAAGACTTGGTACAATCCTGAAAATGTATTCAATACTAGGTTGTCCAACAACTATCCCACGAATATACTCAAACAACCATACTAATACACAGTAGCAATGATATGGAGGTTGTATGGGGAGCCCAATGTCCATACGTTCAAAATAACATGGGTACCTCTCTTGTACTATGTCTCAGATACCAGTTCAAATTTGAATTGGGCAGATATGTTATCCTCAGATAGGATGTGCTTGGAAACTTAAAGACCCCCCAATCCACATCTACTGCAAAATATTATGGGAGCATAAATATCATGTTGAGTATCAGAAGATATGTGACAACTTCCTATCCCCACTGTAAAAACTCATATTTGTCTCACCAACATCGTGCATGATAGATAAATCATAGACCATACTTAAAAGGATAGGGGATTGGTACCTCGTCGAATATGGTACCTACATCAGAATATATGGAGCTACCATAGCTCCAAACTTGCTTCCAAAATTCATCCTAGATAAAGTAGTGTTACAAGAAATTGCATACCCAATAGTCATTCACAAGGTTGGTGTAGCATTGTACAAGAAAAACAAATCCATCTAACCTCGTCTCCTTCTCTGGGTTGGGTCATAATCATTTAAATACACCAAGGAATAACAAGTAGAAGTGAATACACTAGCATCATTCCACTTCGGTGAAGAAATATTTCAGAGGCACGATCCTCAGGAGTTCATCAATTCCCATTGCAGTAACTGCAAGTATAGATGGAAGTACATAATTGACATATGGGAAGAAGAAGAAATCCATTGCTGATCTAGAGCATACCACGATGTAAATTTTAAAATGAGAGGCAACCCATTGGGCATAGTATAAGATGAGCAATGAGCTCGATAAGCTCAAAAGAAAATTGAAGAAGAGGCAACAACAAAAGAATTAATAATGGTGACAACAACAACATCCGAGGCAACAAAAACTAAAGAAGAAAAGAAAAGAAAAGCAACAAAATTTGTTGAATACGAAGAGAATAAGAAGATAAAATAATAGGAAGTTGAAAAACAATGATAGAAAGTAGCTGGAGAGACAACAGTAGCCAAAGCGACTA
>ML791793.1:97892-131592 GCA_009831015.1 Picea engelmannii
AAAAAAAAAAAAAAAAAAGGAGAAAAAAAAATGAAGAAAGAAGAAGTCAAATGAAAGAATCAAGAAGAAGCAACACGAGTTGAAGTAGAAGCAAAAGCAACAATGAAACCAAAAACAAGAGCCAAAACAACAACAAGAACAATAGAGGAACAATGGAAAAAGGAAGAAGAAGAAATGAACAACAACATAGATCCCATGGACATGGATAATATAGGATCAACAACTAACATCTCTCTCATAGTTGGAAATTTCCTATTAGGCGAGTTGGGACTGTGAGCATTCACACCATCAAAGACTCGAAAGGTGGTGAACTTAAACACCTTCAGGTTTGACAAAGAATCCAGTAAAATAATTTTGCAGAAGACTAGAAAGCTACTGGTCTTTGGAAAGGATCCCTTATCAGTAACAATAGAGACTAATTATTAATGAGTCCAAATGACTTGTCAAGCAGGTAAGGGAGAACGCCCGATGGCAGGTCCCAATTAAACCTACTCTCATTTGGTGTACCGTTTCTGACTAGTATGTGGGCTTGGTTGCCGCTAAAAATTAAAATAATAAAAACATGAAATACATCGAATTGTCCCCCAAATATTTCTAATTAATCCTAAGTCTAATATAACTGAAAGAAAACTAATCTAAGCTAATTACTTCTAACCTATCCCGGGAGAAAAACTAATTATTATAGTACAATGAGATATAATATCATCAAAACCATAAATAATTCATGTATGCTAACGATAAGTGATAACAACAATGCTACATATACACAAACAATTAGTTGTACACTGCATTCATAACATTATTTATGTACTCAATAAGGGATCATGTGATAGCATGAGCATCTAGAATAAAGTGAAAAAATAGCTCATACAACAAAATTCTATGCTACTCAAGCAAAAGACAAATGGACAAAGAATAGTCTCATGTACATCTACCAAAATCACAAGTTCCCAAAATGTTTCTTGCTCTTTATTCATTCAGAAGTAAGAGTACCATCTTTCATTTACAAAAGGAAAAATTCCTCTATTTTATATAAGGAGTCTTCTTTTATAATACAAGAGAGACTCTCCAACTCTTAGGGCTGTTCAATTCATTTCCCTCTGTTTTTCCTTTTTACATTCCAAATTTCTTTTGCATTTTCGAAAATGAACATGCTGGAGTTACAAACAAAATATGAAAAGACTCCTGAATGGTTATTTTCTCCCTCGGGCAGTTTACAAATGATATTCACCTAAAAATTTTCTTGACTCCACCTATTGGCACATTCTTCTATTCCTTGTGACATTTCTAGATGATTCCGGGGTTGTCTACTAGTTAAGATCATTCTAGATTCTTCTTCTTTGTCTCATATTTTAATCATGCTCTTGCTAGTCTAATTTTGGTTCCTTTGGCTTCCAATATGACTCTTGGAGCATGGCATAGCCCGTTCATCAATTAAATTTGGCCATATTCTATGTTATACATTTTTGGATAATTTATGCTCTCAATCTGCCAACATTTTCTATGCCATTGTGTTATTATTTCTTCCATATTTCCAGTTAGCTATCTCGAGCCTAATTTTGTTTCCCATAGCCCTGGATATGGTTGTTTGAAGTCTGCACAATCATTTCTTCCCCCAAATTCGTGGTCCACTGTTCTCTACAATTTCTAAGGTTTTATGTTACAATTCTAGTTTGAAGACCCTGAATACCTTTGCCATTGCATTCCTCTATCTGATACCTTCCGAATGAGTTATCATGGGTTCAATTCTGACATCTACAACCCAAGTTATTCTCATTTGAAAAACAGTGCTCAACAACCCTTGATCTTGCTTGTGGGCGAATCTCTATCGTTGATCCTTAACTTGCAATAAAAATCCCACATGCATAAGAGAATCCAACACTTAACAGTTTAAATGGTTTTATCCCCTTTAGCTAATTTGAATAAGAACCCAAGGAAGGCATAGAAACCATGGATTGTAATGTTATTTTGGCCAATAACCATCTTAAAAATAGGAAAATAAAATAAAAACAAACAAAATAAGAAATTAGTTAAATTAATTAAAATTAACCTACGTTAAGTACAATTAATAAACAAAAAAAAATCAAATTACCCTTAACTCTATGTAAAAATAAAAAAATGTTTCCCCACCACTCCAATGAGTGCACGTTTCCTCAAAATAATAAAAATTCCAATGGGTCCCAAAAAATATATTAAAATAATTTACATGGAAAAATCCTCCATAAAGTATTAAAATAATGCATGTCCTAATGGGTGCACACTTCCCCAAAAATATATTAAATTAATGCCAATTCCCATGGATTCTCATCAGATTCCAATGGAGGTCATGTTTAAAGATTTTTGGGTGAGCTCTGATGAGATTTGTTCGATGGTTGGGGAGGTGAACTTAAGGAGTGATGGTTGAGCTCCGATGAGCTGAGTCCAATGGCACCATTCCAATGGTTTAAAAAAACATTATAAAATAATGCTAAGGTTAGATCCTGATGAGCTAGGTTTTGAAAGATTAATACAATATTTATTTGTTTTCTAAAGTTGTTCGAGAGAATGGGAGGAGGGATTCCATGAAGATAGGAAGGATTCCCCAAAAATAAGGGGGGTTTTTCTTAATTGTTAATTTTTTATGGGAGTTATCATAAATAGAATGGGAAGACTAATGGGGAGAGACCTGGGGAGAGGTCTCATGTGAAATATGTTAAGATTTTGTTGCACGTAGCCCCGGATGTGGTTCTTTGAAGTCTACACAATCATTTCCCCCCAAATCCATGGATTATTCTTCTCTGCAGTTTCTGAGGTTTTCATTATAGTTTAGACCTGACAACCTCTTAAATTGCATTTATTTTTCCGATACATTTGCAATGCGGTATCACGAGATTAATTCTAACATTTGTAGCCCAAGTTATGCTCGTTTGAAAAATGATTCTCAACATCCATTGATCATGCCCATGGGTGATTCTAGGTCGTTGATCCTTAACCTACAATAAAAATCCCACATGCATAAGAGAATCCAACACTTAGCGATTTAAATGGTTTTATCCCCTTTAGATAATTTCAATAAGAACCTAAGGAAGGCATAGGACCGAAGGCTTGTAATGTTATTTTGGCAAATTACCATCCAAAAAATTATGAAAATAAAATAAGAAATTAATTAAATTAAACTACGTTAATTACAATTAATAAACAAAAATAATTTTGAAAGATTAATAAAATATTCATGTGTTTTCTAAAGGTGTTCGGGAGAATGGGAGGAGGGATTCCATGAAGATAGGAAGGATTCCCGTAAAATAAAGGGGGTTGTCTTAATTGCTAATTTTTTTTAAAGAAATTATCATCAATAAAATTGGAGGACCAATGGGGAGAGACCTGGGTAGAGGTCTCATGAGAATTACGTTAATATTTTGGTGAGTGAGGGTAAAAATAAAAAAGGTTAAATTAAAACTAAATCAAAAGATGGAAAATAGAATGAGTATGTACAACTTAGGGTTTAGGGGGTGAAAGGGAAACAAAGTAAAAATGAAATTAAAAAAAATGAATATATATAAAAGAACGAAAAGTCAAATTGTTTTTTTTAGTTTTGTTTTACGAATATGTGAAAAAAAAGGATGTACATATTACACCTTAGGTCTTGGTCAAAACACACTAGGTAACAAATGGTTTGTTTATGTAACACAAATGGTTTATTCATGTAAAAATATGTTTACCCTAAGTAAAAATAAATATCTAATGTGAATTGGTTTTCCCCTATGTAAAAACAAATATCTAAAGTAATTCTAGAGGAGAACAATGGGAAAATAAACCATGTGGTTTTCCCAAAATCAAGGGTAAAATAGGAATAAATAAATAAAAATAATAAAGAAAATAAAAATTAATAATTAATAAATTTAATATTAGATCATCTCTTTCAATTGTAGGGATGTGGCGAGCCCCTCTAATAAATATTCTCTGAAGCGGTTGGTTCAGTCTCACCAACTAGACATTATTTTGCTACAAGAAACCTTGGGAGAAGAAGTAGTCATTGTTGTTGTGTTAGAAGCACTTCTCCCCCGGTGGAATTTTGTTGGTATATATGCGAGTGGCTGGTCGGGCATGGTAGCGATTGGTTGGAACCCCAGGAAAACAAAACTACTCAACTCATGGGCTCTTTCTTCATGTTTGGGTGTGGATATTTTTATTGAGGGTCTGGGTTTGGAGTTCCACATCCTCAATGTTTATGGTCTTTATCAAGACTGTCAAGCTTTCTGGAATCCCATGTTTCACAACCCCCTCCTTGCAGTAGACAACCTCATCCTTGGTGGAGATCTAAATTTCTCTCCGGGCATGGCAGAGGTCTGGGGGCCTAAGGCCAAGCCTGATGAGATGTCTAATTTTTTCACACACTCACTAATTTCCCTTGGGCTACCATATATTGAGCCCACAAAAATTTTCCCTACCTCGAGAAATAAAAGAGTTGGGGAGCATAGAGTGGTGAAATTCCTGGACATGTTTGTGATATATGAAAATATTTTGGATATGAGAGCTCAATTTCATCAGTCGGTCAGAGTTGGGGGGGAATCAGATCACTCCCCAATTTTTCTAGAAATTGCAGGAGGGCCTTTGAAGCTAGCCAACCCTTTCAAATTCAATTCAGAATGGCTACTTTATGAAAGTTTTAATAACCTGGTTAAATAATCCCGGGCTTCGGTGGATCTGGGGTTGGGCATCCCATTGGCCTCACAATTTTCATCAAATATTAAGAGGGTCAAACAAGCTACCATTCCTTGGGTCCATGAGAAAAGAAGAAGGAAAGAATAGGAGCTGGGAGAAGTTGAAGCTTCAATTGAACAAACATCACAAATGGAGGGAGAGGGTTTTCTCTCTACTGCCACTAAGGAGTATTTAATGAGGCTTGAAGACAGGAGGAGGAAGCTTCTGGAAGAGCAAGAAGTTGTGTGGAGAAAAAAGAGTATAGCAATCTAGTTGGCCAAAGGGGATGAAAATACAAATTTGGCCAATCTAGTTGGCCAAAGGGGATGAAAGAAGTAAATACCATTTAGCAACTCTAAGATTCCCAAGGAAATGTTGTATCCTCCTTTGAGGGGATTGTAAGTATGGGAAAAAACCATTTCCAGAATATTTTTAAGGATAGTGATGAAGAAAACCTAGCTGAGATAGTGAGAACGACATTTTACTTCCCCAAGTTTGTGGATGAGGATGCAAATAAGGATTTATTTGCAGAATTCATGAAAGATGAGCGGGAAGGTGTCCTTAACAACTTTCAAAAGGAAAAAATCTCTGGGATGGCTGGGTGGAATATTGAATTATACCTAGGTTTCTATGAGATTTTGAGGAAGGACCTTGTCTCAGTAATTGAAGAATCACGTCAATATGAACAAATGCATGCTACTTTCAAATCTACCTTTATTGCTTTAATCCCCAAATCTGATAGTCCCAGATCTTTTTATGATTTTAGGCCCATCTCCATTTGCAATTGCATCTATAAGGTAATTCCAAAAATCATTTCTCGAATAATCAAGGTTGTAATTTCCGAAAATATCTCAAAAGAACAGTTTGGATTTATGGAGGGGAGACAGATTCATGAAGCAATTAGGGTAGCCTAGGAATGTTTACATAGTGTGAAAGTCATAAATTCAAAAGGGGCGATTTTAAAAATTGATCTCTCTAAATCATATGATCGAGTGGACTGGTCCTACATTCAAATCATCCTTAATCATTTGGGTTTTGAAGTCCCCTTTATCAATTGGATCATCACCTCCATTACTTATGTTTCTTTCATAGTCATAATCAATGGTGCGGCCTCACCCTTCTTTAAATCAAAAATGGGTCTTCTCCAATGCTTCCCTCTCTCCCCCTTGCTCTTTTTGTTGGTGGTTAAGGGCTTGAGTAGGGTCATCGATCATGAGGTCAGGCATCATAATTTTCATGGAATCAAGATCATTCCCAACTTAATAATCACACATATCCTCTTTGTGGATGATGTTTTGATTTTCTGTGACGGATCTAGAGGAGATGCAGATAAGTTACAAGAGATCTTGCATCCGTTTGGTAAGGCCACATGAATTTATATAAATCATAGGAAATCAACTTTGTCATGTTTTGTCTTAGAGGATGAATTGACAGCCTATTATTGATCTATCTTGCCATATGGCCTGCAGGATTTTGACAATGGGCTAAAATACTTGGGATTTCTGCAGGATTTTGACAATTATGTGCGTGCATTAATTTCTTCTCATATAAGAATTACTAACTAGGAGGATGAATTATTCTGGAAGCATGCTCCTCATAGGGTGTATACCCCTAAACTGGGATACATCTTTTTAAACTTGGATTTACATCAAATGGAGCCTTGGTGGTGTTGGAAGGGTCTTTGGAAGGTTTGTTGCCCTATAAATTCCCGCATCTTCATGTGGTGTGAATTAAAAAACAAAGTATCAACCTGGGACACTATGAAGAAGAAGAATGTTATGGGGCCTGATTGGTGCTCTCTATGCAAATACCAAGAGGAATCAATTTCCCATATCCTCATCTCTTGTCTTATTTCTGCATAGATTTGGAAAGAATCTCCTAGGGCACTACAACGGGAATATAAATGGGAGGGACAAGATGTTGAATCAGCCTTGAAGGTATGGCTTCAACATCCCTCCAATAGGAGAATAAAATCCCTCCCTCTGATCATTTGTTGGGGTATCTAGCTTTCCATAAATGCAACTATCTTTAAAGATAAAGGAAGTATCTCAGAACTAATCACTGCTCAGGTTCTGAGAATTTTTTCACACTTCCCACAAGAAAAAGATACTGTAGTTGTTCATGTTATTCAAGCCAAACAAATTAATCCCTCTTCTCCTTGGGCATATTTTGATGGGGTCTCACAAAATCATAATCAATCTTGCGGGGGGGTGGTGGTGGTGTAGTGCTTCATATATCCTCTCAACACTCTTTCAAGTTAAAGATGGGACTTGGTCCATGCGCCAATAATTATGCATAACTCATGGCTTTAAAACGTTTACTTCTTTTTGCGGGGGAAAAGGGTGTAAAATCCATACAACTCTTTAGGGACTCTATGGTTGTCATCAATTAGGTTAGAAAATCACAAATATGTCACAATATACTCTTGTCTCCAATTCTTGAAGAAATTCTCAAATTTCTAGCATCCTTTGACTCTTATAGTGTGAACCATGTATATAGGGAGAGGAATTAAGATGCATATTCTCTCTTGAAGGAAGGAATACATATTGATTTCAGCACATGGCAGACAGTGGAATCAAAGGATTTAGTGGTACATGAATATTCTCATAGGCTTTTCACTGAAAGGCCTTTGGTTATGTAATTATTCATTCACATTTCCTCACAACCTGTTTCTTCTACTTTTTTGCTATAATGCGTCTGGGTCAGAATATTTTGGATTAGTTTTCTGCCTGGATAGTTTGCGGCCTTCTTGGAAAACAAGATGAAATTAACATTACACACAAAATTCTGATGAATGGCTTCTCGAAGGATGTTAGTTTTGGCACAACCCTTTATTTTTATCAAATCCACCTTTTTGTTGAACAATGTGATGTATATATATGGCTCTTTATGCCCAAACATATTTGTAACAATTTTTATTTTTGTATCTTCCCTTCTTTGATGGGATACAAAATGCATAGTCTCTATGCATCTACAAAATGCATTTTTTCTCATTTCTGTTGAATAAAATTACTATTTTTTTTCAAGGATTTTTTTTAATCTATATATATATATATATATATATATATATATATATATGGAAGTTAGGCCAGATTACACCAAAGTAAAGGTTTCATGCCCCTGATGGTTCCATCAGCCAGTGTTCCAGACCTAGGGGCCGAAATTAAGAATAAAGCATATAAGGTAGGTTTTGAGAAACCAGGAATCAAGGAGAGGAGCTATGCTATATGGTTATGAAGAGCATTTTGATTCAACTACAATGAAGGGATGGAGATGACACTTCTTGTGACAAATCAACGTCACAAGTAGCGACGAATGGTAAAAGGAGATCAACACCAACCAAGACGCACAACATATGTCAATCTAATCAAGATGTGCATCTTAGAGGGTAGTCTTCCTAAGATCGCGAGGAGTGAGAATACAATCAAGTCAAGGAAAGGTCCTTACTCCATACCACTATGCATGATACAAATGCAACAGATTGTGAACAAGAATTAGGCAACAACGTGACAAAGAATTACATCCCTGAAGCTCAATGGGTCTAGGCTTGGGTTTCAGAGAGAGTGAAGACTGAAAAAGGAGTTTGGTAGAGATAAATCTAAAAAGGATCAAGGAAAGACATGTCAAAAAGGTGGATCTGATAGCCTTTGTAGCTTCAGATCTCAAGGTGACTGCAAGCCTAGGTAATTTGCTTCCCGATAAGGGGAATCCCAAGTGAGAATCAAGGTCAAGGCTTTGGATAAGGATCAAGAGATTCTCCCACTTTCATCTCAAGGATGGAGAAGTCATGAAAATGAAGTGGCTCTATGAACCTACTGCTATAAAAAAAAAATGAGATCAATCATGAGATCAAAATAAGACTTTCCAATATTCCATAAGTATTATATTCACTGCCTTCAAGAAAATTTATAAATGAGTGTTAGTTTCTTCAACAATAATCATGGGTGGTTATATATAAGCGTCTTGATACTTCATGTGCCGAGTCTCAACTTGAAAGAAGGATTAATGTTTTTGTGATTTAGACTAAGATTTCGAAATAAAAGAGTAGAGTCTGCATGCGAAATCTTAAAGATGAAAACAAGAAGCACAACATGTAAGAGGGAAGATGCATGATTTGAGTTAGTCAAACAAAAAAATCATTAACAATAAACACGTTCAAGGAAACCATAAATAGAACGTTAAACCCTACTGCCACATATGATCATCAAGCACTTTGGAATCTGAAAAAGGTCTGAAGGTAACATGTCAATTCCATCATACAAATCTCAACAAAATATCATATGTCAAGAAGCATTATGAAGAAATTTGGAATTATAAGATCAAAAGGGATAATCAACCACCATCAAAGATAATCATCAATAAATATTAAACCCTTGGCTCCCTCAAGGTAGGAAAAGAATTAACATTGAGCTCAAGCAGTAGAGTATTAGTCATTAGGGGTGGAAATTTTAGTAGGGGGACCCTTTCCTTTTGCTTGTAAAAGAAAAAATAAAGGGGGGTTGTTGTGGCCTCAACACTAACATAATCGAAAACCTCAAAGATGATCCTCTTTCAATCACTTCAGTCAATGTCACTTTCACAATAGATTCAGAGCATAATTTAAAATATTTGGTGTGTAAGAATGAGGAGAAAGATGAAAGAATCAAAGCGCTAGAAAAAAAGGTCTAGTGTAGTAAAAGGGACAAGGAAAACATCAAAGAATTTAGGTTATGCATCGAGGGAGTCATGATAGAACTTCATAAGATAGTGATGGATATGTACGCAAATCTGCAGGTTTTCCATCAATTAGTGGCCCAGATTATGGCACAACATAACAATGTCCAGACCAAAATATAGATTTCACCGCAATTAGAGAAGGTATGAATGAGATGTAGTGGTGGATTACTGAAAACCCTGATGCCCCACCAAAATTACCATGCATAACATAATGAAAGAGATAGATCAACTACACTACACTCGATAATTTCCAACAGGTCGGAGAAAAGATTGAGGAGCTGAAGAATTCACTTTTAATCTATGCACAACTTCATAAAGAAACATAAATCGTAGCTCATAAAGGCCATCTTTCCCATATTCAAGATCTAGGTAAGCTAAATACCGATGATCAAAGTTTTTCAAAGGTAAAACAAAACATGAAGTAGAAACAAACAGATGCCAGGAATGTGACAAAAGTGGCAATGAACTTAATGAATGACCACCTTGTGAAACCAACAAGGATGCATAATGTGATCTAGGCCTTCATGAAAAATTTAAATAGGGATATGAATACCCTCTCACATAATGCAATAGATCACGAGGCCGCTTTGGAGTCACTACTTTTCCATATTATTGTTTCCATTTCGGGATAGCATGAGGTATGGGAAACTTACTTGAAGGATAATAACAAATGAAGGGGGCACATAATCACATTCGAAATTATTCTCAACCACCATCTCTTTGTATTTTCTATCATCATTACACAATTTTTTACCTATTGTAATTATGTAAAGAAAGTTGAAAGGGAATATGAAAGACATGTAGCTACTTCTTGCAGAACTCAAAAAACCCCAATAGGAAATTACTTACGAAACTGTAAATGAAGGAAGAGACCCACTTTGAAGGGGCTCTTAAAGTTCGTAATTTTGGAGAACCACTTTTCTAAGATAATATTGAGAATCCCCGAGGGACAATTTGCTTGAGAGAAATACCTTTTTTTTTCTTTTCTGATGGTTGTTTTCTTTGAACTGTTTCAAGTGAATGCTAAACTATTTGAAAATACTGTAAGGATTTTGTGCACATATATACTTTTCTTTTTGTGAACAAAATTGCTTGTACATGTTGTCTTTCTCTGTTATTAATTGTTATGAGATGATGAGCAGGTTCATGTATATGAGTGTGTAGCTTAGAATTTTCTAGTTGTGCTTTTGCACACATATGATATTAATCTTTGTTTCTCTCTGGAAATTATTTGAAAGAGGCTTATTGCGGGGAATGTTAGCACCTCAATCTTTTTTTTCAGATACCCTTAGCTTCTCCTAGCTAGGATATAATAGAATATATTTCCTTTCTGCAAGTAGTCTAGTTTAGATTTGCATACCCCCCTTGCATTAAACCATTCATTTACCAACCAACCCAGTAATGGTAGTCGGGCCAGAATCTAGATGGGTCTCTTAATCCAAACAGTGTGAAGTCTAATTGGGATTTCGTATCGAGTACTCCTATCTGTTGAAGGGAATTTTTCCCACCTCAACTCAACCTTAATGCCATTATCCCACAATGATCCCATGATATAATGGATAACAAAACAAAATCATGTGAGAACATAGTTGGTAGCATGCGAGCGCATAGGTCCCATCTCTTCACATTGAAGTTCAAATGTTTGAAGGAATGGTCATGATTAATTTCCTTGTGAATGTTGATGGGTTCGATAGTACTCACCACATGATGATATACAAGCCTTAAACCCATCGATGTACAAAACATTAATTAAGGGGTTAATTGGTGAAATGAAACACCATTAACCATAAGCTCCCCCTCCTTTTTATTTGATGTTTCTTTTTCCCACGTATTTGTTTCTTTATTGTGTTCTCGAAGAATATGATAGTAATTTATATTGGAGAAGAAGCCCCCCATTTTTCTACTTCGGTCTAGCACCGAGGATAAAATATTGTCTATGGGAAAAGTCTTTTGGACCATATGGTTGATAATCATCTCGAAGTCTCTGATCACCTTAGTCGAATGCACACCTATGTATTTAGCAATGTTGAGTTCGTGCCACAATACATATGCCTCAAATTTATTATTATAATAAATACCTAGTCCCAAAGAAAAATAAGCTTCATTTGTCCCTACATGATCAATGATAACACCCCCACCCCCCCTACACTTGCCACCCCCATAAGTGCTAATATATTATTATCTATCATGATTTTTTTTTACTTGTATCCTTTTACTCCATGTTCATGAATTATTTATAAAAAAATCATTTTGATGACAGGTTTCCATGCCAAGCTCAATAATATTTCACTAATTGATGTACAATAATTATTACTTTCCACTTGCAACATATGCAAAATAAATATATTGTGTGTCATACAAGTATATTTGTCATAAATACTATTTGGTGTTGTGCAAGTTCATTTGAAAAAGTATACATTTAAAAGTTTGATTATTATTTTGGCAATTATCTTTCTATTATATAAATAGAGTTTTTAGCAATGGATCTTGACATAATACATTTTCGTGATGAAAATGGAGTCTTCTATTTGGTGTGATAAACATAAGTTGGCTTATCCTGGTCAGATATAATGAGCATTGCAAACTATTGACCTAACAAACTACTTCATTCAATAGTCGGGCTAAAATATATGTAGACTTTGAGAGAGTTGTGCCTTCTCTTTCTTATCTCTCTAGTTAATAGTAAACCAATCTCATTTTCCCACAACTTTTTAAATTGAATTTGGTCAAATTTTCAAGTATGGTTAGAGTTCCACCATGATCCAAGTTCCATACATGCTGGAACTTTGCTAAAAGGTTTTGCATTATTCTAAACCGATTATATGCTCAAAAATTTGATCAAAGTTCCAAATCAATAGGAAGTCTAACTTTCTTAGATCCTTGAATTACGACAGGTAAGAGAAAATCACTACGTAATTACATTGCTTCTATATAAACTATTACTACCATAAGCAACCAAGGAGTAAGAAAATGTGATGAAGTTCATTGAGAAAACATAGAAAGTTCACCATCACATGTGAGGATATTCTCACATCCAATAGTACAAAGAGTGCTTTTCATCAACATTGAATTGTTTCTAACATTTAAATATCTATGACCATATTTGAATGTATGTGTTTTGATTGTTTTGCAAACTCAGTTTTTTTAAAACAAGAATGGTGGATGATTTATATTATAAGAGGCTACAATAAAGCTAAGTAGTCAAAGAATTACAAAAGGTACAAAGCACAATATCTAGTGTTTAGAAAAAAGATAAAAACTATCATGTTTTCCTCAAAATTGGGTTATTTATCCTTAACAGGGGATTCCCTTCTACTTTTTCTCGTATAGATTATGAACAAGACTCCTAATATGAGGACTACTTTACAATGCACAAATAAACTTTAAATTGCTAAAGACATGATTACTATAAGCTTCGTATGACCAACTTGGGATGGATGAGGCTCTTGAACATGCATATCTATGTCCACTTGATGAATTGTTTCATCTTCTTTAGGGTCTCCAAGGACTGAGCCAAATATTTGACAAGATTCCAAATATAGAAGGGGAAGAGATGGTGTTTGTGTTTAGATTAACACTAGGTCTTCCAAGAAATCCATCTATTAAAACAAATATAATACGGTGTTGAGAATTGTAGGCTTACTTGGTGTGTTGAACCAATTTGGAAATACCCATCGTAAACACGACTTGAAAAAAATTGGGAGGTGATTTGCTTCATTAAGAAACCTGAACTAGGCCATTGTCCCACATTTCTTTGATTATAATCTACCCTTACTTGATATTGTTGGCACTACTTGAAGCCATATGTATTTCACTTCCTTGGAGTATCAATGCTCTAATCCACACAACTTTCATACATGTTAATAAAACCTTAAAGTATTGGGTACATCCACTGAAGAACATAGTAATAATCCACATATTTTAACAACTTTCATAAATTTTAATAAAACCTTAAAGTATTGGGTACATCTACCGAAGAAGATAGTAATAATCCACATATTCAAATTGTTTAGCCTCGTTATGGATCCTCATGATGAGACGATTCAAAGTGTCAATAGAGGAAGGGGTGCTTAGACATCTCACGAACTTTATTAACATGGTGATAATCCACATATTCAAATTGTCTCTATCCTCATTATGGATCCTCATAATGAGACAATTCAAAGTGTCGATAGAGGGAGTGCTTATACATCATATTCAAATTTTCTATCCGCATTATGGATCCTTGTGATGAGACAATTCAAAGTGTCAATAGAGGGGGTGCTTAGACATATCATGAACTTGATTATAATCAAAGAGTCCCATCTATAATGAATTTATTGAATCTTTATATAGTTAGCATCAAGGATTTTGAACCCTTGTACCTTTTCCTGGTTGTTTGAGAGAATAATCCCCGTTCAAGGAAGATTTCTTGGTTTCCGTTGGGATCAAGGACAATCCCCATTGCATACCGTTGGGTTACCATTTGAAACACCATCAAAATAGAGAATATGATTTCTTTGAGAAAGCTGCCACCTTCTCAGTAGTTCTTCTTGAAATCAAAGTTGCCAATTTGATCCTTGTTTAGGCTGGTTATAGACACAATTGCATGGGAGCTCATCCTTCTTTCTCTCTTATTTCTTCATGAGAGAAACATTATGTCTCTATACTCCTCAGGTTTTAATTTCCGTAGCCATTAAACTCTGGGATTTTGTAGCTGTGAGTATGGGAATAGGGTTCTCCAACTAAAAAATGGATTTATTATGTGCTAGCCACATTTTCCAACAAACATGCTTCATCAGTGTTTGTCAAAACCTCTTAAGGAGTAATTTGTTTTGAAGGATCCTTGATATATCCTTTCCCATTGTAAGCATATCCTTGCATGAAGTAGGTATATCCATGCATTAGCTAAGTTCCTTGAAGGCTTCTTTCCATACATGGACCATGAACACACAGTCAAAGAAAACATGGCGATAAGGCTCATTCACTCCTTTGCAAAGGACACATCAACATGCCTTGAATCCCTCGTTTTTGAATATGTGTTAGAATGTGACAACAATCCATTAAAAGAAAATGTAAAATTGAAATTTATTTATGTAAATATTTAGTTGTGTTGGTTTACAAAATTGGTGGAAATTTGTATAACAGGTGGTAGTCCTCGTAACCGTGTAACAATTCCAAAATAGATATATATCTATGAATCCCTAGAGATGTATGGGTTGGTGAGCAAGTTTGATTGTAAGCCTATCTTGAATAATATAGATACTGATACCTTACCCCATGGATGTTTCCTTAACACATCATCATGGTTTTACCACGTAAATCTTGTGTGTTATATCTGAGTTATTTATTTGTCATTATAGTCACATTTATTAAATTTATTATTGTATTCATGCTCTTAAAATACCAACAATATGCTTCACCATGAACAACCAATCATGGATCATAATCCAACAAAAAAAGTTTTTTTTTTTGCAATCCATCTGATATCCATATGTAGCACCAGATTCTTAATTGAGAAGGGAGAGGGAGATTCACAACTTGTGCTTGATACCCACTCTCGACTCTGCAACTTCCATTTATCCCCCAACTATGGGTATCCAAGGACGAGGCTATCTAAGGAAGTTTGATCAGCAAGAGCACAACTTTTAAGAATGATAACAAAGTATTGGCTTGATGCATTGCTTGATTAGGAGAATTGAGAGGCTACCATCCATCCCATTGAGTTCCATCTTCAGACAAAACTGATAAAGTTTGGATGCCAAGATTTTCCATCCAAGTGCAAAACTCTGGAAAGATATGTTGTTGACAAATGGGAGGTTTTCCCATTATTATCATTAGTGTGAGAATGTAATTGTGAAATAAGAATTTCTCTAGTATTTCCAAGTTGAGACTCTACTTCAAATATTTATTCCGTTTCTATCTACAAAGACGAAGTTGCAATGAACTGAAAATAATGTGAAAGAAGAGACATTTAGTTGTTTTTCAGCCAAGAATGTCATTTTTAGAAATATATAGTCTTGAAGTTGGTGCCAAAGTGGATGTGTGTTATTTCTCCTTAGGAAAAGGATTATGAAATATATGATACATTTTTAGCAAAAAAGGAAAACTACTAATTTTTACTGACACAAATGTGTATATACTTTTTGGAGCATATTTTAACTGAGAAGTCTGAAAAAAGTCAGGATTTTTTAAAGTTTATCAATCAAATATACTTGATATATTTGTTGAATGTTTAATTCCTTTAATAAAAAAACCATCTATTTGGTTTTTTGTAACATTGTGGTATGTAGTTAGTTATAACTCTCTTTTGAATGAGACTACCATGTAATTGAAGCATCTGTATCTGATCGTGTAGATTTCCATAGTTAGTCATGATGCTGGAAAATATTTCTAGATATAAATTGTGTATGAAGTTTCGAAACATCCTCATACACAGTTTATATCCAGAAACATTATCCAACATATGTATCTGTTCATGCCCAATTAAGCGATGGATTAGGTATGTTTGTGTCCTCCCTTTTATTAGTCCTTGCCTTTAGGTAGCGAGGACTATTGTAAACTATTTTTCGCTTTTGACTAGTCCCCCACACAAATCAAGAAACTTAACCAAAGTTTTATCATCTTATTTCATGGAACACTTTTTTTAAACCTATCAAATCAGTGCAATAATTTTTTTAACCAATGGAAAAATTTGATGTATTATTTGGCCTCATACTGAGGCAAGGGATGAGACAAGTAGTTTTAAACTTAGGAAACATGGATATCTATTTAAACTATGGATTAATGCTAATTTGAAACTTAGCATTAGTTCTAGACATTAAATGTTTAGCATTAGTTATAGACATTAAATGTTTATAGAAATTCAAAGTCCATTTCTATAATACTTAGTCCATAAGCGCGATATTTCTTAGTCCATAAGCATGATATTTTTTATCACTTTCTATTGAACTGCCACCTACATGCCCACTTGCTTTTGAAGTGTCACGTACACCTCATGAAAACATCTTTGTTGTCATCTCCGAGGACGTTCTCTCTACTCTACCTTGCCCTATGTTAACTTGTTGGCCTTCCTTATAAGTATTTGACCCGATTTATTTCACCATCAATTAGTGGATCACCCAATTTCAATAGGAATAAGTGGCTCACCCAGTTTCAACGTGAATCATTCTCACCGAGAAGATTCCATGGTAATGTGTGTTAATTTTTAGTGTTGTTATTAGATTATTTCAAAATTACATGAGCATTCAATGCATTTCCAAAACAACAGCATAAAGAGGATCACTAAAAGAAATACAATCATAAGGTACGCAACATTTTATCCTGGGAAACCCTAATGGGGGAGAAAACCCAACAAAAAATTCCTCAATAATATATTGTCAATACAATGCCAAGACTAAGACCAAAACACCAAGAATAAACCAAGACTGAGAATGCGCCTCTCTTCTCCTTCCTCCTGCAACTGCAACTGCCTTCAAGATATGTGCATTAGATGAGTGAGTGTGAGAGTGAGTAAGTGAGGCATCGTCCTCACATATAAATACTAGTTGAGGAGGATCTAGGGTTATGTCTCTTCACATGGTAGGTCCGACTTCTTCTAGAAGTGGTTAAAACCACTTTATAAACACTAGGGGCCGACTTTATACCACCATATAAATATGGTTTGACCAATCCAAAAAAAGGGATTTGATCTTATAAAATACCCGACATGATCAATCCCTAAGTGGGGATTTGATCTATAAGACAATAAATCAAATATAATTAGAATATTCTTCGAAGTTACAATATTTAAACACTCCCCCTTAACGAGAAGGGTATTCTACTAACATGACCCAATACAACATCATCAAGAGAAGGAGAGGGAAACATCATCATTAACATCTAGAACACTGATTGACACATCTATAAATCATCAACAAAATTTCTCACCATCAATATCATCATTGTTCACAACATGGAGTTGGAGTAACATCATCATCATCATCATCATCATCAAAAAAATTAAGCTAAAAAATCAACATCAATAGCATGAATCTAGAACAACATCATCATCAATGACACGAAGTTGATACAACATACATCATCAACAACACGAGGATGAAACAACAACGTCATCAATATATGGCAACAAAATGAGGCAGGTGCATCAACAACAACATTTGTGGTACTTTGACATAATGTCCTTACTGGACCTTCGGGATCTGCCCATGAATCATAATATTCCATAGGATATAAAATACTAACAAGCTACCACATGGTACTTTGACAGACCATTCTTACCGGATCTTCAGGATCTGCCCAACAATCATAAGATTCCCTAGGATACAAAATCCTAACGGAGCTACTACTATTGACCACAACTAACATATGCATGCACCGGTACTCTGATAGACTGTCCTTATCGGACCTTCGGGATCTTTCCAAGGATGATCAATACCCTAGGATATAAAATCCTAATGAAGCTACCCGTTGTTGGTCAGGATACCATAGTATCATCAAAATCACTCCTCCTTTCGAGGGAGGTCCTTTTGGACTACACCAATCGTGTCTCGGAAATACTCAAACTTTACACAGGATAGAGGATTGGTCAACACATTTGCAACCTGCTCATCTATGCCAACATATTGGAGCTTTATAGCTCCCATATGCAACATGTTAGCACTAAGAGTCGCCCTCAAATTGCAAGAGGATAATCCCAATACCCATCAAAATGTTGGTGGAGGTAGGTTTATGAGTGGAGGTCAAATGGACAAAGCTCAGCATGAGAATGTTTTAACACAAAAAACTGGACTAGCAATGCATAAGAAAATGAGGTTCTCATTAACTTCAGTTAGTGGTTTAAGGTTAAAGGTGAGAAGGAGGAAGACTTAGTGTGGAAAGTGGACAAGTCTGCCATGAGCATCCAACCTTCAAGCAACTTTGTGTAGAAAAACTCAGGCACAAGAGCACTCTTGTACTTAAGTTTAAGATACTGAAATATATCACAACAATATTATAATCAAACCTCCATTACAATACAACTACAACATCTTGTCTGGATCATCCATGCATGGGAATTTTAGCATAAGAGGAAACATGAAAGTGAAAGAAAATACTGAAACATATCATAGCAGCATTATAATCAAACCTCCATTACAATACAATTACAACATCTTGTTTGGATCATCCATGCATGAGTGTTTAAGCACAAGAGGAAACAAGATGAAGAAAGAAATTGACTTATATTAATGAGAAAGTATCAGGTCTCATACCTAACCAAAGAACAACTCTGCTATCAAACAATTACAAAATAGGGAGCTCTTCTCAACCATCGACCATAACAAAATCTTGAATTGATCTATTTATACTTAGATCAGTGGAAAACCGATAGGAGAGTCACCTGGCCATCCCGTCCAAGTATTTTCATCTGAGCATCCTTCTGTCAAACTGTGCGTGTTTCCTCCTGTCAGAAAAAAAACTCAAATCAATATGGCCCTACAGAAAAATTTGTCCATTGTGGTACCTTGGGCTGACAGTTTTGTCTCCTCGGCCAGAGCTTCCATGCCTTCTATTTATGGAGTGAAATGAGGTTTTAACTACCAGTCCTCGTTCATTAACTGAATTCCCCTTGGGATCGGGGCACAACTTTACGGCTATGAGGCGAACGCATGCTGCTATTGGATTCGGCGCTAGACGAGCATGTGATTTCGGGACCATCGAAAGTGGTTTGGACCCACATCGCTTTTGGGCTCGAAATGCACCACCTTCTACCACGTAGCTGTCCCATGATACCGTGGTTTGGATTTTGGCCCGCTTAAGGAATTTTAATGCCCGAGAATGTTGTGGCATTGAAATGACTCATGGCCATTGATCTAGTTGCGATTTGCGATCTCAGCACACCTGTTATTTTATCACCCCCGCCAAAGCTTTATCCACCTTCCAACTATGGAATCCTTCCAACCACGTTTTGTAACATCCAATTTTTAACCCTTATGAACTATAATGTATTATGTAAGTTTGACTTTAGCTGGTGAGTCGGTAAAGTAAAAAAGGGGCTAGAGTGGATGGGAAATGTGATACTTCATATATATTAATAAAAATACATCGTTGGTTGCAAGACATACAAGGACAAAAGAGATAGGGGGCTATGATTCCACGAGAGAGGGAGCTTGAGGGGCTAAGTCTTTTTATTATTATTTTATTTACCCATAATTGATTTTATGGAGAAAAGGGGTTACATGAGCTTCTTGGGGGAGGCAATGTGGTTCTTGATTTCCAAGTAATTATATAAACCCATCTTTGGTTTGGGTGGGGGTTCACTGGTTTTTATTCATTCATTGTTACACCTTTTCCACTCTTCATTTTTTTGGAGCCTCGCTCTTGCTGCATTCATAAGCTATTGGTCTAAGCATGGATATGAATGGCTACATGAGGGTGGCTTGGGGTGAAGTTAGGGGATCGTTCTTCCCCTGATTCGTCTTCTTCCCCTTGTTCTCTTGTTCTTCTTCCTCTTCACTCACTACTAATAGTTCATGTGCTCTTGGGCTAAGCATGGAAATGAATGGCGGGAAGAGGAGAGCCATCGTTGAATGGATGTAATGATTTACTGATCATTCCAGGAGGGGAATGGATGCATGTGTGCATGAGCTTGATGGCAGTTCAGATGGAACTGTCCATAGCTGAGAGTCCTTGGAGTTTCTAGTAGGGAGATTTCCTGACCAGTAGCACTAAAGCCCTAGAGAGAAATGGAACAACCTCAGGGACTGCATGGTAGAGAAATATGTTCTTTTCTTGGGGTTGTGCAGGCTGAGGGGGAAAGAGAGCTGGAAATTAGGATTTGTTGTGGGGTTGGGAAACCTGAGAGCTACTTAGCCAACTATTGTGTGTTTAGAATTGGCCTAGGATTTGTCCTTGTGGATTCATAGCTATGGATCGGGGGTGACCTATTGTTGAGAGTAAATGAACAACAATGTCTATGTTTGGGAGGAACGTCCTTGGTCTGCAACCAGTTGGTGAACGTTTACTTGCAAAGATAAGTGCTCTTTGTGTTTTCTGTGTAATGTTTATTTCCGCTGTGGATTTAATTATCTCTGAGATATGTATTTTTAATGTGCATGTCTGCTGGCTATTTGTTGTGCATGACATGTTGTTTATCTCTTTTATGTTGTGGCATGGATCTTGATTAATGCATGCAGTTCTTTCATTCTTGTTTTTGGATTAAATGTTATTAGAATTCGAGATCCATTCAGAGAACTGAGTCTTGGGATTGCAGTGTGCCCCGCCTATTAGTGGCTAGGTGTGTTGCAATCTATTTAAGTGGCGTAGCCTGACCCGTGGGTGGTTGGGTACGTTACAGATTGGTATCAGAGATTTTGGTTGAAAAAACGAGCCTATATGGGCCGAATCGACGATCGATTTATGACCTTAAAGTTGAAAAGTTCATGAGGAATGGCGTTGCAGAGTCCCCGAAAAAGCTAGAATGTCATAGATCCTTTGTAAGGGATCGAAGGATCGTGACTGTCCCTTCCAAATTCGGGAACGATTGCCACTGTGGGATCAAGAGAGATCTGGATCGTTGGATCAGAGGGCCAGTTAGTAGGAGTTGTCCGATGAAGGAAAAACCAGAAGTTGGGAAAGGTTAAGTCCTAGTCGTAAGATCTAGATTGGTGATCGTCAGTCATCGATCGAGGCCAAGCGTGAAGGGTAATACTTTGTAACTTCACCGATTTGGCGATATTGGTAGGCATGCAAATCTTGAATTACTGAAGGTTGGAGTCCCGAAGTCTCGTCGACCGCTAGATGGAGCGGTGGATTTTGGGAGTGTTTAGGACCGTCAGATCTAGCAAGTATTTGGGAGTATGGGCGTCGTCTGGAATGAGAAACCTTGAAGTCGAAGTCAGATTTAATCATAGCCATTAGATGTGGGAGGAGTTTGAGCTGTCAATTTTAATTTTACATTCAACTATTCGGGAGGTAGTAGGTGTTGGACTCAGGAAACTTCCGAAGCTCAGAGTCCCGAAGTTTCGAATTTGATCGATGACATGGATTATGCCACATGGCAGGGGTGCCATGCGGGGACACGTATCCTCCGGTTTTGGTACTTTTTGGATCCTGATCTGTTCATTTTTTAGTGACACGTGGCACATATGGCACGGGTCCACATCACCATGGGTGACATCAACATGCCGTGTCAACTTCGAGAGTATGTGATTCTGAGGGTTTCCAGGTTTCTACCAGTGAAATGTGTCGAAGCCCGAAGTCGTGAAGGCATGCAGACCATCGATCTAAGATCCCTTTGGGACCTTTCTCGACCATTAGATCAAGTAGTGGAAGGATGAGGTGTTAACCGAAGGTAAGCAGTGATCATCACTTTAATACCGCTTCGAAAGGTATAACTCCAGAGGAGTTGAGTAGCACGAGAGTTGAAATGTTCCGGAGTCCTGAAGTAGTGAATTCACATGGTCCATTGATATAAGACCCTCCTGGAGTTCTCGTGACCATTGGATCCAACAGAGGGAGCATATGTAAGTACTTCGGAGGATTGTCACTCTAAGGAAGTAGAAGACTCGGGAATGGATATATCCTGGAGCCCCAGAGCGCCAAATATCTGAATTGGTTGAGAGTCGTTCATCTCAATGCCTGATTAAGTCATATCCATTGATCTTTTTGAAGCCTCCAGATGTGGGTAGGGCCATCCATTCGGCGGGGGATTAAATCTCAACCGTCCATTTTGCTAGTGGAGTTATTAAATGCTTCGACGAATTGTAACTCTGGGGGAAATTAGATTTTGGAAATGTAAAAAAACCGAAGGACAAAGTCTAGAGGACTTGGTCCCAATGCCAGTCTCATGCTAAGGTAAAAAGGTCCTGGAAGTAAACCAACCCTTGGACTTGGTGTTCGTGCAAGCTCCCGTGTGGAAGAACACAGAGCAGGGCGCTAAAAGGTGATTAAGCCCTCAGACATTATGTTCAAACAAGGTCCTGTGTAGAGAATAAAGAGAAAAGTGCTAGAGGAAGGCGCTAAAGAATTAATAAGCTCATGGTTTCAAGCCATGGTCACGTGGAACTTGGTTTGAAGGAAGTGCCTTTGCAGTTTTCAATTTTCTGTATCAGCTCAGGGGGCTGAAAGTGGTTTTTCAGGGAGCCCTAACTTTCAACTCCGATATCCGTTTGGGGTGAGATTTCAGTCATTGGAAAGATGATTCAGAGGAGATTGACCTGGAATCATTCTATTTTTGGATAACTGTTATAATTGATATAATTTTATTCATAAATTAAACAGAAAAGGTACATGTAAATTTAATTAACGATTTTGCATAATATATATAATTCTAACTAGATGATTGCTTGCAGGTTTGGCATGATTAGAGGTATAATCAGATCAATTCAAGAACAAGATCAGATATTAGAGTCATGGAAGCATGAAAAAGCTTATAGAAGTTGGATAAGGTACTACAAAATAAAGAATCCTCACATAGGATATGAAGCTAGCAGGTTAAAAATGCCATTGAAGGGAATAGAAGGAAAAAAAGAAGAAGTAAGGTTCCATAGCCTTGAAGGTAGAAATGTGTAGGCATTTGCAAAGCTTAAGTGTGAAAGAAATCCACTTCTGATATCAGATTTTGTAGTGGAAGCAGGATGCCAATGCAGAGAAATCATAATGCTCTCTCACTTGAAAGGTCTCACTGCGTGAAATGGACTTCCCTTGGGGAATGGTATTAAGTGTGAAATGTATGTTTCACAGGGAAATGTTAATGAAGTAAACTAATGGACAACTAAGGAGTAACACTTTGATTCAAGAGTGTTGTGGTAGTAGAGTGAGGGAATGTTTTGAGCTACTTCATTCTAGGGTGTTGGAATGTCTCCTAAAGGTAAAGTTGGACATGACTACCCAAGGGGAGCTATCACAATTTGAGTACACTGGTGGGATTGTAGAATGACCAAGTGGAACTTGGTTGGAAACTGTTCAAACTAGGGAACCATAGTGCAAATGAACATAATGGGAGCATGCAAGGCAACAAGGATCTGAAGGAATTCAAGGACAACCAACTACAACATAAATAGATAAATAAATAAGTGAATTAAAACATAAATGCACTAGAGTGCATGAGGCATACAATGAAGTTAAATTGCATATGCATTAGTAGGCATGGTGACAGTGAATGCTTGGTGCATATGGATGTGTAATTTTGCATATGTGCATGCTTGGATATACATATAACATGCTTGTGAACCTAGAATAGTTTATTATTATGAAATAATGTTTGAGTATGACTAATGATGGATTATGTATTTAGGAAAAATGATATAGAAGGGTTAAAGATGTGGATGTTGTAGTTGCTTATGATTTCCATATAGGTGAAGACCCATGAGGGTGGTAGGAATGGTGATCAAAATGATTAAGGAGGAAGTCTGTGAGCTTCTACAAATATCAGTTGGTCAGACAACAAGAAGTAGGTTGGTAACAACCAGGCATGTATGCATTAGTTTCTGTTGATGCATATATGTTGAATGGGATTGAGGTAAGAATTCCCTCAGCTAATTTCAATATTTAAATTGATACGTAATGGCCAAAGGCCTAGATTATGAAAATGTTGTTGATGCTAGAATACATTTAGATAAAATGTCATTTGCATATTATGTTATGATTGGTTATGGGATCATAACCGGTTTGATTTAGGAGACATACTCCTTCTATAATAATGAATATCCATAGATCTAGTCATGTGTGAGACCATAATATGGTTGGATATGGAATGGATATAGCGCTATGTGAATGTTCCATGGTATCTATTGTATATATGTTGTTTGGATTGCAACCTCTTTGCCAACACTGAAGAGCACTTAAGGATTATATTCTTGGTGTTGTGTTCGGGTGGAAAAGGAAGGTAACCAAATAGTTAGCCAAGCAGTAGGAAGTGTGTGGATGATGTGTTGAGTCGTTGGCCAGACCTTCCAACTCATCATGGTGGAATGAATGACATAGTTATGTGGTATTATGTAGTCAATGCATGGATGCATTGTGTAGATGTGGCCATGGGTATTGGCACATTGATTGTCATTTTAAGTAGTAAAAAATTGTTGCATTATGAAAATTTTGTGGTACTGAAAATACGTAATGATGGATAGATGCATTATATTTAATATGAGTACTAGCTGAAGGTGATTGGATTGTTGTTTGTTACAATTCCAAGATCAGTTTTTCTGAGCTATTAAAAATGTTACAAGTGATATTTCAGGAATCATTGAATGCATTTGGGTGAATGCATGTATATACTATAGAAATGATTATAGCTGACATGATGTGAGTATTGCTAACTAATGAAGTTGAAAACACTTCAGGAACTGTTAGATAATACAACAAGAAAGTTGCAGGTTAATGCTAAATTACAGAAAAGCTCTATTGAGGGGACACAGTGATAAAAATATTTCTGGATAGAAGAAAGGAAATATTGGTTGATAATACATGTATAGGTAATGATGAGTTCATTCCAATTGATAGTTGGATTGATGGAAGTCATTGAATTGTAGTTGTAAAAAATTATAAGATCACTTTGTGATTTTGTTTTGAATCATTGCCATGAATATATATATATATATTGTACATGAGATATTGACAATTTGTTTGGCTGAGGAATGTTGAAATTGCAGGAAGAAAGGGTCTTGAATATAAAAGTGTTGTAAGCCCATAAAGAAGACCAATGCCTATTGCTGCAAAGATCCAAATTGTTAGGAGCATAAGCTCATGTCTAGAAGTTTTATTTTTCCTATATAAAATAGTTTTGGGAATTATGATTTGATAATTACTGATGAATTGTTTTGGATAAATGTAAATTGAAGAAATTGCAGGTAGAATGGTCTTGGATATGCCAGGGATGTAAGCCCATAATGAAGACTGATATCTACAGTTGCAGAGCCAACCACAATGAGAAGAAAGCTCATGCTTGGAAAATTTTGTTTTCCTGTATAAAAAAAGATTTGACATTTATGATTGGAAATGATTATAATGATATATCATGATGACTATAGCTGTATAATATAGATGAGATGTTGGATATGTAAGTTGTAAAGCATGGAAAAGGCTATTGTTGGGACATGAGGACCTTTTGGTAAGCCATGATCGCCCTAGAATATGTTGTGTTGTGGTAACACAGGCCAGAGAGTTGCCTTAGCTGTAAGGCTCGACAAAGTCTCTAGAAATCTTATTGTGCAAGAAGACCTTGGTCAGGAAAGATGGATTGCTTGAGAGACTATATAGCAGAGAAGGGGATGCCTAAGCCTTGGCTTGGAAGGTGAGTGACCACAAGGAAGAGGAGACTTTGATAGATCTTGATTGGGGTCATGCACACAATGGGTATGTCAAAGGAAAACAGGGAGCCAAGTTAACGAGACAACCATATCGATGCAGATCCATGAACTACACATATAAGTATTGTATTGGATTATGAAAATTTACTCTTACATTATGAGAAAGAATGAGAAATTAATGCACAAATTGAGGATCTAGAAAAGCACCAGACTATGAGGGAAAAGAAGAAGGTGATGATGGAGTAACTGAGTGACAAGGGCATAGAATGAAGAAAGTCCAATGGACTTGTTGCAGCCGGAGTTCTGGAAGCCACAACTCTGAAATTTCCTGGCCGAGTGCACTGAAACCCTGGAGAGAAGTGGAAGAACTTGAGGGACTACATGCCAAAGAAAAGGGTTCATTTATTTGGGTTGTACAGGGATGATATGGAAGGAGAGCTTGTTGGTTGGAATTGCTTCCAAAGATATAAATTATGGAAATCATTATACATGTTCTGGGTCGAAATGCCTATGTATACATGTTTAATTTTAGGCCAGAGTGCCTATGTATATAAGATTGGGTTGGATTACCTGTGTGGATTAAGGCCAGAGGGCCTGGATTTGTAATGTTAATAACATTGGAATGGTGTTGTGCACTGAGGACAGTGCCAAAATAAGGGGAGGGGGATGTAACATCCCAGTTTAACCCTTATGAACTATAATGTATTATGTAATTGTGACTTAGGATGGTGAGCTGGTAAAATAAAAAAGGGGCCAAAGTGGTTGGGAAATGTAATACTGCATATATATTAATAAAAATATATTGTTGGCTGCAAGACGGACAAGGACAAAATAGATAGGGGGCTATGATTCCATGAGAGAGGGGGCTTGAGGGGATAAGTCTTTTTATTATTATTTAATTTACCGATAATTGATTTTATGGAGAAAAGGGGTTACATGAGATTCTTGGGGGAGGCCATGTGCTTCTTGATTTCCAAGTAATTATATAAACCCATCTTTGGTTTGGGTGGGGGTTCACTGGTTCTTATTCATTCATTGTTACACCTTTTCCACTCTTCATTTTTTGGGAGCCTCACTCATGCTGCAATCGTATGCTCTTGGTCTGAGCATAGATATGAATGGATGCATGAGGGTGGCTTGGGGTGAAGTTAGGGGGTCGTTCTTCCCCTGGTTCATCTTCTTCCCCTTGTTCTCCTGTTCTTCTTCCTCTCACTCACTACTGCTAGTTCGTGTGCTCTTGGGCTAAGCATGGAAACAAATGGAAGGAAGAGGGGAGCCATCATTGAATGGCTGTAATTATTTACTGGTCATTTTAGGAGGGGAATGGATGCATGTGTGCATGAGCTTGATGGCAGTTCTGATGGAATTGTCCACAACTGAGAGTCCTTGGAGTTTCCACTAGGGAGATTTCCAGACCAGTAGCACTGGAGCCCTAGAGAGAAATGGAACAACCTCAGGGACTGCATGGCAGAGAAAGGTGTTCATTTATTGGGGTTGTGCAGGCTGAGGGGGAAAGAGAGCTGAAAATTGGGATTTGATGTGAGGTTGGGAAACCTAAGAGCTACTTAGCCAACTGCTGTGTGTTTAGACTTTGCCTAGGACCTATCCTTATGGATTCATAACCCTAGCTCAGGGTGACCTATTTTTGAGAGTAAATGAACAATAATGTCTATGGTTGGGAGGAAGGTCCTTAGTTTGTAGCCAGTTGGTGAACGTTTACTTGCAAAGATAAGTTCTCTCTATATTTTCTGCGTAATGTTTATTTCCATTGTGTATTTAATTATCTTTGAGATATGTATTTTTAATGTGTCTGTTTACTAGCTATTTGTTTTGCATGGAACATTGTTTATCTATTGTATGTTGTGGCATGGATCTTGATTAATGCATGTGTTTCTTTCATGTTTTTTTTCGGATTAAATGTTGTTAGAATTCGAGATCCGTTTAGAGAACTGAGTCTTAGGACTACAACATGCCCTGCCTGTTGGTGGCTAGGTGTGTTGCAGCTTGTTTAAGTGGCATAGCCCGACCTGTGGGTGGCTGGGTACGTTACACATTTAGAGATGACACTAAATCAAAATGCATATGGGATCTCCACCGTGGAAAACTGCACCCACCCGTTCGCCTGTGCTCATGACTGTCACCTATGACCCTTGACAATTTCATGTGATAACACAACTTATCACGAATTTAGTGATACCAAATATCTATGTTCTTTGACTTATCATGGAACACTGGGTTCTCTGTCATATTTATACATCTATGGTTGTCACATAGAATCACAGTGGCTTTCACCTCCAGATCAAACAGACTTGTCAACAACTTCTGAATCCATATGGCTTGACAACCAGCGGAACATGCTGCAATGTACTCTGCTTCTGTCATGCTGAGAGAAATACTAGATTGTTTCCTTATTTGCCATGAATTCATGGCTGAACCCAAACTGAAACAACATCTTGAAGTGTTTTTTGTGTTTGAAGCACTTCCATCCCAATCTACATCAGTATAACCATACAGTCTGAAGTCATGATCTCCAGTACAATAGAGACCATAATCCAATGTACCCTTAAGGTATGTCAACATATGATTTGCAGCTACAAGGTGAACACATCTGGGTTCCACTAGATACTGACTTCAAGGTGTTCACAACAAAGCATATATTTGGCCTGGTATTCATCAGATACACCAACGATCCAATAATATGTTTGTATAGAGTATCATCAATCAACTCTGATGAAGTATCAACTAGGAGATTCAAATTCATTTCCATGGGTGTGTTAATGGATACACATTCCAACATGTCAAATCTCTTCAGTATTTCAACTGCATACTTCCCTTGGTTAAGGAATATCTTCTCTGGGATCTGCCAAACTTCAAGACCTAAGAAATAATGCATCGGACCTAGGTCTTTCATCTCAAACACTGTAGCAAGCTTCTTCTTGCAATCTGTGATGATATTTTCTTCTCCAATCAAGAATAAATCATCCACATATAGTAGCAATAAGATTGTCTCATCATTCATAACCTTGATTTAAAGGTTAGAATCAACTTTACTCTTGGTAAAGCCCAAGATTATCAGGAAACTATCAATTCTTCCATACAAAACTCTAGAAGCTTGCTTCAACCCGTACAAAGTTTTCTTCAACTTGCAGACATGAGTCTTTCTATATTCAACTTCAAACCCTTGTGGTTATTCTATATACACTTCTTCCTCAATAACACCATTTAAGAAAATTGTTTTTACATCCATCTGGTGTAACTTCCACTTCATTTTAGCTGCAACTGCTATGATGGTTCTGATAGAAGTGTATCTGACTACAGAAGAAAATGTTTCTTCATAGTCAATACCTTCCTTTTGAGAAAAACTAAGAGCCACAAATATTTCCTTATGTTTTTTAATAATTCCGTTTGTTGCATGTTTTATTTTGTATATCCACATGGAAGATACCACATCTTTGTTCTTTGGTCTGGGAACTACTTCCCATAAATCATTCTTTATGATGGATTGATATTCTTGTGTCATGACATCTGTCCATTCTTTCTTATGAATGACTTCATCAAAGAAAGTAGGTTCCTTTTCTATGAGATCACACATCAAGGCCATATAGCTAGTGAATGGCTTATGTTTCTTGCTTTGTCTCATGGTTTCTTCTAGGGTACCATACTTCTTTGCATCTTGAATAAGTTCTCTCACCCAAGATGGCTTTCGTTTGTGAGAGATCGTCATACAGGGAGGTTCTTGAGATTCTATCATATCATGATCTTCTATAATCTGATCATCAAGGGTAATTGTAACTTCTTTCACTGGTTCTGCAACTTTGGGAGCTACATGTTATTATTCATATACTTCTTCAAGTTGGAATATCCTTGATCTTTTGAGTGATGCATCTTCATCAAAGGTTACATCTCTGTTGATCTCAATATGATGGTAACTTGGTATGTAAATTATGAAGGCCTTAGAGACCTCTCAGTATCCAACAAATATTCCCTTCTTTCCTAAAGGATCTAACTTAGTTCTCTTTTCTTTTGGAATGTGTACACATACTAGACAACCAAACATTTTTAGATGGCTTACTTCTCACTTATTTCTGGTGAACATTTCTTTGGGGGTTTTGAATCCAAGTGCACTATGGGATAATCTGTTTTGGACATATATTGTTTTTCTTGCTGCTTCATTCCATAAGTGTATTGGAAGATCTTGATCATGAATCATTGTCTTTACAACTTCCATAATTGTTCTATTCTTTATTTCTACTACACCATTTTGTTGAGGATTATAGGGAGTGGTGAGCTACCTCTTAATCCCAAGATCTCTGCAAAAGATTCCAAATTCATTTGAAGTTTACTCTCCTCCATTGTCTGACCTAAGTATATTGATTTTCCTTTCAGAGAGGTTTTCTACCAAGGCTTTGAATTGCTTGAACTTTCCAAGTACTTCATCTTTTGATTTCAATAAATAAACCCAAGTCTTACAAGAGTAATCATGAATGAAATATACATAGTATACATATCCACCTAGAGAGTTTGATGGCATTGGACCGCATACATCTGAGCGGACAAGTTCCAAGATTCCTTTTCCTTCACTGTCTCTCTTTCGAAAATGATTCTTTATGTTCTTTCCTTGTGA
Organism: Picea engelmannii; assembly: GCA_009831015.1. NCBI lineage: Eukaryota > Viridiplantae > Streptophyta > Pinopsida > Pinales > Pinaceae > Picea > Picea engelmannii. The sequence goes on from ML791793.1 coordinate 128,178, forward strand.
ACATCCCTTGCATACACCTTCATGATTAACCTTTAATTCTAGTAAACCTGTAAGTACCTTGCTTACATATGGTAATGCTTTGTAGTTGATGTGAGCTAGTATTCTATGCCAAAGTTCACAAGGAATTTTAGTAGAGTGAGTCAAGGCTACATCTGAGTGACCTTTTAACTTGTACAACCCACCTTCTTCTGTTTCAATAACAACTACATCTTCTATAGTTTTTCCTTTAGGCCATATAAACACTTCACCATCTATGAATGAAACTCTGAAACCTTTATTATCTAGATCTAAGATAGAAAGTAAGTTCTTTGTCAAACCTGGTACATAAAGTACATCCTTCATTCTCATCAGAGTTCATGAATCAAGTTTGTAGTTGGATTCTCCCATTCCTTTGATAGGGTATTGATAATCATCTCCAAGTGAAACTTTTTGGGGGAATTATTTTTCTATAAGGCTAGAAAGAATGTCTTTCTAACCTGTCATGTGCTTAGAGGCATTGTTATCTATGATCCAAGTATCCTCTCTAGGTGTCACGGATCTTGAGAGGGTTTAAAACAAAACATAATCTTCAATCTCTTCTTTAGTTAACTTCTTGGGTGGCTCATCATCTTCAATTGCATGGGAATGATGTCTTTTGTTATTTCTCTTCTTGCATTCTTCCCTTATGGCAGGACAATTCTTAGCAATGTGTCCTATCTTGTCACAATGATAACACTGATAATAGGAGAAATCTTTTCCCTTTCTTTGACGCTTATGATATTTCTGGAATCTCTTTGAAGGGTGAGATTCTTTATGAAAGTGGGTATCCTTTTGAAAATGATACTTTTTATTTCCTCTTTTAGAATGAGTAGCTAGGGATTGATATTGATCTCTTAATAGGATGACCTCTTGGTTGGCTACTCTTGCTTCTTCTTGAACACATTCTTCCCATAAACTGTCAAATTGGAGTTTCTCTTTTCTTGCACAAATAGTTTGGATAAAGGCATCCCAAGGTCTTGTGAGACCATTAAGAGTTGTCATTATAAGTTCATCTTCATCTAATTTGTCTCCAATTTTCTCTATCTATTCCTTGAATTGAAAAACCCTAGAGAAATATTCTTGAATTGTTTCTTCTATCTGCATCTTTGTATTCTTGAGTTGTTGGGTTCTAAAGTTCATCTTCCGGTTGATGTTATTTCCTTCATACATTCTATTTAGGGCATCAAACATATGTTTTGGAGTATTCTTAGAAGACACTTGAGGGATCAAGTGGTCTTTAATGGAATCTGCAATTGTTCTTTTAGCCCTAATCATATCCTTCTTGTACTTCTCTTTGGCTTCATCTTCTTCAGATTCCTATACATTTTATTTTATGAATTTTGTAAGGTCATTATCTTCAAGAATGAGTACAATTTTGTACTTCCAGGCATGGAAATTTTCCACACCTTCTAACTTTTCAACAAGCTCAGTGCTCGCAGACATATTGACCTGGAGCTAGGAAAATGACTAGAAAATGAAAGTGCTCAGAAAATGAATCTGAACTTACCAGGAGATGCGTTGGGATGAGGCGAGTTGGATGGAGCTGATTGTTTCAAAATAATCCAAGTTTTACCCCTTGAAACTTGACCTGCACAAATCTAGACTAGTATTGGTTTTGGTTTCCTGGTTTTCTGGTACCAGCCAAAACTAGGGTTTGACTTTCTGGAGAATTTAGCCACTAAAAAACTTCACTCAAGTTGCCAATATATGTGCTAGGGTAAGGTGCACTTCCTAGACAGTTTTTGGTCAAAAATCCCTAATTTCCTTGTACGACAACAATGATGTTTTTAGATACCTAGTGAAAGGTGCTCTATTTAGTCAAGCTCTGATACCATGTTAAGTTTTAGTGTTGTTATTTTATTGTTTCCAAATTACATGAGAATTCAATGCATTTCCAAAACAACAACATAAAGAGGATCACTAAAAGAAATACAACCACAAGGTACACAACATTTTATCCTAGGAAACCCTCACAGGGGAGAAAACACAACAAGAACTTCCTCAATAATAGATTGCTAATACAATTCCAAGACTAAGACCAAAACACCAAGAATAAAGCAAGACTGAGCATGTGTCTCTCTTCTCCTTCCTCCTGCAACTGCAACTACCTTCAAGATATGTGCACTAGATGAGTGAGTGTGAGAGTGAGTAAGTGAGGCACCATCCTCACATATAAATACTAGTTGAAGAGGCGCTAGGGATATGCCTCTTCACATGGTAGGGTGTACTTCTTATAGAAGTGGTTAAAAACACTTTGTAAACACTGGGGGATGAATTTACAAATACCACCATATAAATATGGTTTGACCAATCCACAAAAGGGGATTTGATCTTATACAAGACCTGACATGATCAATCAACGAAAGGGGATTTGATCTATAAGATAACAACTAAAATATAATTAGAATATTCTTTGAAGTTACAATATTTAAACAATGTGTACTTAACTTCTGCAAGATAGAAGCTGAGTCAAATAATGGACATAATTTATTTTCCTTCACAGTGAAAAGAACAAACTATTTCCTTCACAGTGAAAAGAAGAAGTGAAGCTAACTCTCTACTAGAATACTATATTCTGAAAATAATATCCTATAATATCCTAGAGTAATATAGTAAAAATAGAATATCCCAATAGTCCAAGCCTCTATCTCTACCCTAGCTAAGCAAAGTATGTCATTTGTACCCTTCCTCTCATAATGTGTTGTGTTGTTAGGAAAATGTGCTCATGAGTATATAAATATATTTGCATGAAAAAAATCAATAAAGAATTGTTGTACACTTACCATACATTTCCCTTCACTAAAAAGATTTCTTTGAATTGCACGTGAAGTAACAAGAATTTGAAGCATTTGTTGAGCGGAGAAATTGTCACTGGATGTAATGAATTTTTGACATAATCAATGTTAGTTTCCCACTGCTTCTCATGCCACCCATTTACTGAATGTATTAGATTTTGAAGGGAACCTTATCGTCTCTTTAGCAGTCAGTAGTGGCATGTTCTTCTTGTTGGATTACTGAGAGGGGGGGTGAATCAGTAATAGAGAAATTTAATCCCTTTTAACCATAAAATGCAAGTGTTAAATCAATGTAGCATTATTATCCAATAGTTGCAGAATAAATAAACAATGAACAATTGAGAAATCATACACATACACAGTACACTAGTGTTTTTAAGTGGAAACCCAAAGTGGGAGAAAACCAAAGAATATTTTTTCTTATATGTCTTTAAGAATTACAATCATTGGAAGCACCAACTTCCTTTATTTTTTCAGCTGCAACTGGAAGAAGGCTACAACCTGAGGGAAGCTCCAACTCTCCTATTCTCTGGCTACAACCAGAAGGAGGCTATAACCCCCTATGTTCTCCGGCTACAACCACTTGTCCTTGCCCTGTCCAA
>ML791793.1:208053-218377 GCA_009831015.1 Picea engelmannii
GAGGGATTTAGAGTACACACTCATCACTGCGTACCTCCTGAAGGGGATACGCACAGTTAGACCACAACTAGGACTGATCCCAGATCTCAAGATAAGTGACTTTAACCTGGGAGATAGGAAGAATTATGCGATGCTCACACCGCATAGGTACCTGAAAAAAATGATTGGAAAGAAGCCTAAGATAGTTCCTCAACCATGGATTAAGGAAATCGTGAGGTCCACCATCTTAAATGTGATGAAGATCCCCCACTTCGGAAGACATCAGGAGGTTAACGCGTGCATTAAAATCTTTCTGTCGTGCTACCATGGAGGCTATCTAGGGTTGGATAGATGCGTGACTGTGGATCTAACGTTGATCCACCTGATCACTGAATTGAGTATGCAAGGACCAGACCCTCACCAGTTCTATCTAGGAAAGGCTACAGATCGCTCCCTGGCGCAGTGTATAAAGGAAACCTATGGCGATGTGGAGAAGGGGAAGCAAGGCTCCAAGGTAGCCTCCATCCAAGATGGTGCAGTGCGCCTAGCCTATCAGCTGATCGCTGGCAAGCTTGTTAGGAAGAACCCACCAACGCAAGTTACAAGGTTCGTCGTCGACCTCGGAGGGAAGTGCATCAAGGGCATGCAGATGAACTGTGTGAGCTACCTCGTCAATGAGTTGGAGAAGGACTGTCGCGAAGCACAGGACCAAGGCTATGAGTTCCACTTCAGCTGGTTGTTGATCCTCATTGCCTTTGTCGCTTGGGAGACGTCGGAGGGAGCGACATTCCCCGAAGTTGAGCCATTAGAACCACTGGCCGCGAGGTTCACCACTTTGTGGTATTCGAGTGACATGGCGAAGCAGTCGAAATCAAATGCGGTGTTCCACACCTACTACTTGCAGCTGAAGAGGGCCATTAAGTCATTCCCCCAAATGACTCTGAACACCCTACATACTTACAGGTCACTAGTGAAGTTCCAAGCAGATCGCCACTTCATCTACATCACTGCGCGTCAGGATGAAAGCAAGGAGGAGCTGCAGTCCTATTACAAATTGACTGATAAAAACATGGAGGAGATAACCAAGGAATGGCCAGCTGAATTCCTTGTATTGGTTAAACAAACAGAGCTCTCCGACCCCGACATCATCAGAATCCCTTTGGTCACCCGGACGAAGTATGATGGATAAGGCAACGACAAGAAGAAGAAGAAAAAGGAGGAAGTGTAGGACATCAACAATGAGGACAAGGACAACGCTTCGGAGGAAACTGTGTCTCAATCACTTGCAGGAGGAGGAGGCGATGAAGTAAACCAAGAGGAGGAAGGGGAAGAGGACAAGCAAGAAAATGGCGAAGTAACACCACCAAAGGATCCCCTAACAAAAGTCGAAACATCAAAGAAAAGGAAGGTTTCTCCGAAGAAACCCTCATCACGGAAGAAGTCACGAGCCAATAAGCCACACTTGCAGAATGTGCTCAGAGTGGATGATCTTGACCTCATCATCGGAGCTATATCAGATGCTTCAAAGGATATCTTGCAGCTAAAAATGAAGCAAAGAAGGAGGCGATGTATGACAGAATCGAGGCAGAGCTGAAAGGGGTACAATAAGCTCTCCATTCGAGTCACACAGTGTCTACTGCGTCGTCGTCATCAGAAAGTGCAGAATTGGGAGATGAACCCACTCAACTACAAAGGATAAAAAATGCAACAGAGGCTCGCCTTCATCGAGTCCAAGAAGAAAAATAATAGGTCACAGAGGCGTTGAGGCAAGAAAAGGAGGAGGCAAAGTTTGAAGAAGACAGAGAGCAGATCCAGAGAGAAAAAGACCAGCTACTCGTGGAGCAGATTAGAGAGGCAGTAGCTATAGCACTACGCTTTGTGCCAGGCTTGGCCTAGATGGAAGAAGAGACAACTAAGAGCCAAGGGGGAAGCTCGCTGAAGCCATTCAACAGCTTCAAGCATGAGTAGCAGAACTAGAAATCCAAGCAGTGTCGAGCACTCTGCAATAACTGCGAGATCAATGGGAAGAGACTACCAGGGGTGCAAGAGAAAGAATCAGAGAATTGGCCGCAGAATGTAAGAAACTCAGTGATCGAAGTGCACAGACCTATGAGCATCTTGCAGAAGACCCGGAACTAAGAACATTAGAGGCACAACTCCAGGAAGTGAAGCAACAGACATCAACAATGCAAGCGTAGATGAAGATGCTTACTACAGTGGAAAAGATGAAAAGATCACAGGAGCAGTGCGTAGTTCAGCAACAGGTCACTGCCATTCAGAGCAGAGTGATGGAGGTGACACAAAGACTCCAGCTAGTGCAGGACGAAGCCTGCACCCTCTTTGAAGAGATCGAGGGACAAGGATCACAATTGGAACAAGTGATCGCAACAATGGAACAACGCCTGGAAGGGCCTGTCACCGAGCAATTCATCCAAAAGTTCACCGAGCAGGAGGCTCTGGCGAAGCAACAAGTCAAGGTAGCTCGAGGCCTTCGAAGCAGTGTTGCCTAGATCAGAGTGACTCGGGACGAGTCACAGGTGAGTGTTGGGGGCCTGTTGGCCCTTGAAGAGGTTTCAAGGAAACACCAGTCATGTTTGACCAATTTTGGGACTTCGATAGGTTGGTCGAAGACAGAGCGCCCAGGCGAAGCAGAGATCGCGAGATTCCGCCCATTTTACAGGCTTTTGGGGTTTTAGAGTTTATGTAACAGGTATGGGATATCGGCCCATGGGTTTACCCATGCTTATGCCTCTTTTGTAATGTATAAATAAGTAGCTAGGCGATGTAAGTAAAGGTTGGTTTTGAATCCGTGGGCTTAGTGCTAATGTTAGCTATGTGCAAGAAGATGTGTTAAGGCTTGCAGAGCTAAGTGCAAGCGTTTTGTAGTGCTTTGTGTGCAGACCGTAACTCGGGGAAGGAGGATCTGGCGAGGTGCGCGCAAATCTCCTGTCCTTTATGGAGTGGATTTGTGGCTCTGTGCCTGTAAGAAGATTGAAGAAGACTAATAAGAAGAGAAAAAGAGTTGGTGGACGTAGCCCCACACTGGGGTGAAGCATGTATATCCTGTGTTGTTGTACTTGTGCTATGTTGTTCATGTTGTTTATATATTTATTTTCTTAGTGCATTGTTCTTGATGTATGATAGTTAGATCTATGAATGCTTAGTGCTTGTGATGTGAATGAATGTTAGATCTAAGATTATGTTAAGTGCATAGAAGTTTTGATTTGTTTATTACAGTGTTGTTATGTATTTAGGGTTTAATCTGTGATGTGAGTGAGATCTTGGATCTGTTGCATATTGTTCGTTAAGTGCTTGGTTAAGTATTGTGATCACAAATCTGTGTCTCAGCTAGGTTGTAGACACTAGATTCCTACAACCCCCCTGCCTCTACCTCGGGTGAGACTTCATCTGCTTCACATATGTTGCCGAAAGGGTTGGTATTTAGGGTTTTGTTTGTGCGTTGTTGAAGTGTTGAACCCCGGGTCTTCCCCTGTGCGAACAAGCATCGTACTATCCTAGATTGTCATAGCAAGACATTTACATGTCTTGATGGAGATGTAAAATAGAGCACTGTGAAAGGAGTTCCAAGACCCATCTCTATAAGGGATATTTCATCCTTACAACTAAAGAGATGTTTAAAAAAAGGTTGTCAATTGTATGCAGCCCATGTGGAGGAGCCAAAAAAGACAAAGGGGCCAAGCCTTGAAGATTTCTCGATACTACAAGAATTCGAGGATGTATTCCAAGAAATAATAGGGTTGCCACCAAAAAGGGAAATAGATTTCTCTATTGATCTAGTTCCAGGAGCTTCCTCGGTGTCAAAAACACCTTACAGAATGAGCACACTAGAGTTAAAAGAATTAGAAATGCAGTTGGAGGAATTGTTGAATAAAGGGTACATACACCCAAATGTTTCACCTTGGGGAACACCAATACTCTTTGTCAAAAAGAAATATGGAACCTTGAGGCTGTGTATTGACTTTCGACAGCTGAATAAGTATACTATAAAGAACAAGTATCCTCTACCCAGAATTGATGACCTCTTTGATCAGCTAAGAGGAGCAAAGATATTTTCAAAGATAGACTTGAGATCAAGATACCATCAAGTAAGAATCAAGGAAGAACACATCCATAAGACAACCTTTAAAACCAGGTATGAGAATTATGAGTTCGTAGTGGTGCCCTTTGAATTGTCCAATGCACCAGTTGTATTTATGTGCTTAATGAATGGAATATTCATAAATTACTTGGATAAGTTTGTCAAAGTATTCCTAGATGATATACTTGTCTATTATAAGTCAGAGGAAGAGCATGAACATCACCTAAGACTGATACTGCAAGTGCTGAGAGAACATCAATGGTATGCCAAGTTGAGTAAGTGTTCTTTTTACCAAGAATAAATCCATTACTTGGGGCACATTATTTCAGAACAGGGTATAGTAGTAGACCCTGAGAAGATTGAAGCCATTAGAGGATGGCCAACACCCATAAATGTTTCAAAAGTCAGATCTTTTATGGGGTTAGTTGGTTAGTACATAAGGTTTATAGTAGGGTTCTCTAAGATTGGTCATCCCATCACTTCTTTGTGAAAGAATGGAATTAAATTTGAATGGACACCTGAGTGTGAAGAAAATTTTAATTCGTTGAAGGAATTACTTACTAGTGCACCTATTTTGAAGATTCCTGACCCAAATGAGAATTTTTTTGCATGCACAGATGCTTGCAAGGAAGGACTTGGTGGAGCCCTCGCTCAAAATGGACATGTCATTTGTTATGAGTCCAGAAAGCTTAAAGAGAACGAGAGAAACTATGCCACAAATGACTTGGAGATTGTTGCCATTGTTCATGCAATGAAGATGTGGAGGAATTATCTCATGGGAAAGAGATTTGAATTAAGAAAAAATCACAGTGGTCTGAAGTATCTTTTTGATCATCCAACTTTGAATGCCAGGAAAACAAGATGGCTTAAATTCTTAGGTGAATATGACTTTGATATAAAACATATCAAATGAAAAGAAAATGAAGTTGCAGATGCATTTAGTAGAAGAGTGCATCTCATGCATGCTACAATTTTCAGTATGCATGATTCAGACTTGAAGAGCAAAATTTTAGTTGTTGTTGTTATAGATCTGCTTTTCCTACAGGTAAGGGAAATATTACAATGAGGATATGTAAAACAGAAAGTGAAAGAGTATGAGATAAAGGAAGATGGACTACTTATACAAAAAAATAGAATTTATGTTCCTAGTTCCGAAGAAGTTAGGAATTTGGTATTAAAGGAAATGCATAATGTTCCATATGCTGGACATCCCGGTTACCAAAAAACAATTATAGTAGTAAGAAGCCAATTCCTTTGGCTAGTAATGAAAAAGGATGTTGTTGATTACATCACTAGATGTATGGAATATAAGAGAGTGAAGGATGAGCATAAACACCCGATAGGTTTGTTACAACCATTACCAATTCCAAAGAAGAAATGGGAAGTGATAACCATTGACTTTATAACTAAATTGCCTAGGACAACAAGGCAACATGATTTGATCAGGGTAGTGGTTGATAAATTGAAAAAGGCTGCTCATTTTGTTCCTGTAAAAACAACTCATACAACAACTACCATTGCAAAAATTTACATGAAGGAAATTGCTAGGTTGCATGGGATACCTAGGACAATTGTCTCAAAAAGAGACACTAAGTTTACTTCAAATTTCTGGAAAGGATTATTCAAAGGATTTGGTACAAATATGAAATTTAGCACAACATACCATCCGCAGCCAGATGGGAAGACAGAGAGGGCCAACCGAGTAATTCAAGACATGTTAAGAATGTATGTGATGGATAAGCCATCTAAGTGGGAAGATTACATGCACTTGGTTGAGTTTTCCTATAATAATGGGTATCAAGATTCATTGAAGATGAGCCCATTTGAAGCCTTGTATGGTAGGAAGTGCAGTACTCCAGTAAGTTGGTACAACCCAATAGATAGAGTGGTACTTGGGCTAGAGTTTCTAAAGGAAATGTAAGACCAAATGGTTAACATTAAGCATAATTTAAAGGCAACTCAAGATAGATAGAAGGTTTGTGCCGACAAGAATAGGACGACAAGAAAATTTGAAGTAGGAGAGCATGTGCTCTTGAAAGTAAAGCCCAAGAAGAGCTCTTTGAAGTTGGGCAGTTGTACAAAGATGGTAGCCAGATACTGCGGTCCATTTGAGATATTGGACAGAATAGGGCCAGTTGCATATATGCTTGCATTTCCTGTTTCCATGAAAGTGCATAATGTATTCCATGTTTCATTGCTAAAGAAATATGTACATGATCCTAAACATGATGTTGATTGAGATCTGATTCAGGTAGAGACAAAGGGAGACTTTCAGGTCCAACTAGTGCAAATATTGGATAAAAAGGTCAAAATGCTCCGGAATCGAGTTATAGAACTGGTAAAAGTTCAGTGGACCTGCTACAGTCCTGAAGATGCTACCTAGAAGCATGAATATGCTATGCGGGTAGAGTACCCACAACTTTTTGAATTTTTTTTGAGATTTTGATCTCTTTTTTGTATATGCACTCAGGACATTGCCAAAATGAGGGGGAGGGGATGTAACACCCTGGGTTTTTAGCCCCCATATTAAATAATATATTGTTACATTGCTGAGAGGCCAGAGTGCCCAAAAAAATATTAAACGACCAATGTGCCTAAGAAATGTAATGTTTTGATCATTATTAATAATAAATACATCTCTAGCAGGACAAGGACTAGAGTTATAGGGGGATCTGATCCCACAAGAGAGGGGGGTTGAGGGTCCAACTACTTATTTATTTTATATTATCCATTTTGTGTAATGAGGGGGAAATCAGTTACGTGAGCTCTTGGGGGAAGACCAAGAGGTTCTTTAACCCCACAAATTACAAAAACCCATCCCTAGTCTGTGGAAGGGGTTCATTCTCCCATTGGAAAATACTCTCATTCTCGTCCCCATTCTGGTACTGTTGTTGGTCGCCTCATGCGTTCATTCACCCATTTTCATTCATTGTTCATTCCCTCTTGTGGAGTCTACACTCCATTCCATTTCCTTCACCCACTCATCTTTCCTCATTTTGGTGTCTTGGCTTGGGAAAGGAAGACGAACTGTTGAAGGGCAGCCACAATTTTGTTGGCTATAGATATTGCTTGTGTAATCTAGCCATGATTTGAGGCCTACATGTCTGAGATGCTTGGCATGTGATCAACTTTTATCACAACTGCGAGTCTTGAGAGTCTTAGCATGGAGATTCTGGACCAATTGCACTGGAGCTCTGGAAGGAGAGGGACTGCCTAAGGGACTACGTGGCGGAGAAGGGTGGAGGTATATTCTCTTGGGTGGTGTAGGATGGGTAGAACATAGTTGGGTACTTGGATTATTGTGAGTGATGGAGAATCATGTGAGATCTTGAGTGTTGACTGGTTTGGGAAGCCAAGTAACACTCTAAAATTGTCCTTATGGATTCATAGCCCTAGCTCGGGGGTGGCACTGTTGTTGAGACATAGAACAACAATGTCTATGGTTAAGTGGAACGTCCTTGGTCTGCATCTAGTTGGTGTCTTCTTTTATAAAAGACAAGTTCTCTCTGTTATGGTTTCCTTGCTTATGTATTTATTTCTGCTGCGTATCAAAATATTATACCTGAGATTGTACCTATAATATGCATGCTTGATATTTAATATTGTGCATGTATTTTATGTTCTGGTATGAATATTAATCATTGCATGTATGTATTTCATGTTTCTTTATTAATTAAGTGTTATCAAAGTCTTAAAATCAGCCAAGAGGTGTGTTCTTGGTGTGGTATTCCATCTCGTGGGAGGTTGGGTATGTTACAGCTTGGTAACATATAAGAAATGTAGTGGCATTTCCTGGCTTGGGTGGTTGGGGACGTTACACTTGCACTATCTCACCTCTTAGTTTTTAAACTCCTATGAGTATAGGAATAATTATTGCGCCTACTCTATGTATTTCTGCACTGTCTCTCCTGAGATTTCGTACTTCAAAAGATCAAGGCCTCCACACATCCTGAGTGGGATCTGTACACACCTTGCACTAATTCTGCTGAACTTGGAATTTCAAAAGTTTCATCTACGTACTCCTTGCATTGACACTGTGCACACTTTGCACTGGATCCCCAAAAGAGAAACTCAAGAACTTAAAACATAAATTTTAAACACTTTCTCAGAAAGAGACAACACCCAGACACAATTTTACATCATCACAGTATCTTTTAGTTTAGAAAGTTCAAAACAAGCTTACAGTCTTATCTCAGGGTTGAGAGATTTTCTCTTCTCTTATTTTTTCAAGAAAACTTGAGTAAAGTTGAAAATGTCATTATTGATAGGTTGCCTACTTAAGGGTTTATGGTCATTATTGTTTAAACTTATGTATTGATATTATTGAATTTCTTCCTATTCTTTTAAATAGTAAGATAATGAATTATTGCAATAGCATGCAACTGCATTATGTAAGTGGTAACCACGTTACCATATTTTTAGTGTTCTTGAAGAAATTGTAATTAAGAATGTTGCCAATTCTAGTTGAAATTCGGAATAGATTGAAGTCATGGGAATTAGATACTTCCTTGTTCCTCAGAATAATCACCAGTATTGAGACCTTAAATGGTCAAGATCAATAATATGAATCATGGACTTGAGTGTTGATTATGTTTCTTGGAGGTCCTAACCTTGCAGGTAGGTTGGATGGGTAGATATCCTGGATTGCTTGTGTTATTATTTATTCTGTTAGAAGCATCGATGTTCTATAACAAAACTTGCAGTGTAGGATGTAAATGAGAAACAAATTTGTAAAAAAAAGAGAAGTATGTTAATGTCTAGTAACGTTGTTCTTTGATGTTTAGAAAGAAAAAAAATATATATCCACTACTGTACTCACTTACATTTATGTGGTAATAGAGGGGCTGTTACATATGGTATTAGAGCGGGTTCAACCCTGTGACATTGGACTGTTACGCCTTCCACTATGTTAACTGAATGCTAAAAATTATATTGCTAATTAAAATTTGAAATTGTACATGCAGGTAATCATGGTTAGAGGACGCAGGGGAGTTAAACGATGTGGTGTTGGGGAAACATGTGTGACACCTCCGATAGTACCCATGCCAGAGGATTCTAACCCCTAGGGAGAAGAACCAACCACTGAGTAGGAGCAGGTTGTTGTGGGAGATGTGGTACGTATGATGATATCCTTTCGGAGGATGTCAGAGGCGTTGATCAACCACCTGGATAAAGATGAGGACAAAGCGTTTGTGCCCAATGAGGGTTCACAATGCACCCCAGATGGTAGTAGTAGTATACACAGAGAACTCAAGAAGGTGAAATTTCCCAAGTTTTGGGGTGCCCTAGATGGCTTAGCCGTTGAGGCATGGTTGGAGAACATGGTGATGTGATTCACACTTCATGATTACACCTCCAACATGAAAGTTTGCATGGCGGTCTTTCAATTGAAATTCAATTGAAAGGGAGTGCTCTTGTCTAGTGGAATATGCTCCTACCTCAACTAAACATGGTTGTTGAAGACATTTCATGGGAGATGTTAAAGGAACAGTTCCGGGATAGGTATTTTTCCGAGGAATTCATTGAGCACTAGCTTAATGAGTTCAATGCCTTATGATAGGGTGGTTTTACGGTGCCAGAGTATGAGGCTAGATTCATGGAACTACTTAGGTATGCTCCACATCTGAACAAAGAGAAGTTAAAGGTCAACAAGTTTGTGTTTGGCCTTAACTTCAACATTTGTGTGAAGGTGAGGATATTAATGCCTCAGACATTGCACGATGTAGTTCAAAAGGCCCTCATAGTCGAGGAAAAGCTGAACAGTAGCGGTCAGGGCATGACTCCTTCTATACCGACTGGACAGATGACTTCAGGAGAACAACAACATCACACACTAACCAGACAGACTTCAGGGCATCGAGATATGCCTAGAGGACCTATGTTCTTGACACCACGACGACAAAATCCTCAACAGAGGAATCCTTACAAAGGACCACAACAGCAACAACAACGTTGTCTGTAGCAGCAACAACAGTTTAGGCATGTTCAACAGAACGAACCAGGATCACATATTGTTAGGCCAACAACTTCTACTTAGGGGACTAGGAGCACTGGACCGAAGACTGGATGTTGGACATGTGGAGAGCCACATTACCAACGAGACTGTCCAATTGAGAAGGCTAGAGGGACCTGTTATCCCCGATATCTAGGGATAACTAGGAGATCATGTCTCGAGGCCCACATGGTCCTAGACATGGAGTACGAGAGCAGATTGACTTGAGCATGGCCCTTGAGGGCCCATCTTTT
>ML791793.1:246849-258943 GCA_009831015.1 Picea engelmannii
AACAGCCTTTATGATATCTTAAAGTACTATTATATCTGCAAGTAGTGGTTTAATACCACATTATATGCTCATTAAGTCACAAACACATGCAAGGAAAGACTCCATTAGCTAATGTTCACAGGAAATGGCATGATTACTATCATTTTAAGATCCAGTTGACCCATTAGCTAGGGCTTTACTCAGAGGCTATAGCGCAGATGGATATAGAGAGGCAAAGTGAAACGAAGATATGCAAGTCTCAAAAGTCTTAAGAAACATGAGTAGAGTCCATTATGGTGAGAGCTTATAGAAGAGCCTCCATAGTCCCAGGTAAATTAGGCAGCAATACCCCGTATCAAGTCGAATTTCAGATTTCATACATATGACAAATCATAATGGAGACTATCTTAAGTAGCTCTCCAGATAGGGGGGAGAACACCCGCGCCAGCCAGAAAGAAAGCAAGCAAGGAAGAGAGCAACAAACAAAAGCGAGTAGTAGTAGTAGTAGTCGGCTGGAGATTGCACTAAAGCTCACTCATTAGGAACTACTTGAAAGAGTTTGAACAATAAATGGAGACTAGGAGGAGCAGCTTCTAGCTTTGTTTGTTGTCCCCCCGTATCGGCTATATGCGGCGGGTTGTCCCCTTGCCGGTGTTGTAGCTTCTTCTGTGCCATAGCTGCTTCTTTTCGTTGTAGGGTGTGCATGGAGAGCTAGCTATAGCTGTAGAGATTTCTTGTAGTTATGACTATGGCAAGGATGTCTCGATGTGAGTCTCACATGTTCGTACCTTGGCTTTATCCATAGAGAGCATAGTTTCTAGGAGCAGAGTCTCAAGTCAAATAAGGTGCAGGCAGCACCCCATAGTAACAAGCTACAAAGATTGCACGCACTAAAGTTATTTATTTCTCTTGTTTCAATGGACAAGTTGAACGAGACTGACTATATGCATGCCGATGCTCATCTTCTATAGACCGGGTTCCTTGAATGGAGACCTAAATAATAAGGCTTTTCTTACGCTTTCACTCAAATTGAACCCTACGGAACTTATAAGTATGCCCAATTCATTTTCATAATAAGATTGCATATTCAGATGACAAATGACAATGGACAAGTGTGAAATAACGTAAATATGCAATATAATAGATTATCGATCTCCTTAGTTCCATGTCAATTAGCCTTAAGAGACTAGCTCTAGTTGTAGAGAAATTTGCTTTTTTTTTTTTATTTCAACCCACACCCATTTTCCTCCTTCCTAAGTACACCATTTGTTGATATAGAATCCATGTCCTCCATGAGAGACGAGACCAGGGAGGTTACACTACCGCATAGGTGTTTGCACTATAAGGTGAGGTTAGTTAGGTCGATAGTGAGTAAGCCATATCCCCTTGGCTTAGGAGGAATGTGGATGCAACTCTAACCTTTTGCGATAGGAAGGAGGAAAGAGCTACCCGCATATCTAATATATACTTTAACTTGTCCATTTTGAGGTGATAACAACATTCCCCTAAGTACACCTCTACTCTAATAGAAAATTCTCCCTAGCTCTGCCCTAGTGGTTAGTGGGATAGCCTACCCCATGGAAAGTTCCCCCATGAAGATGGAGTTATACCACTGATGAGTTTCCACAACTGATAAGCGGGGTAGGGCACGCCAGACCAGACATGTAGACCATACTTATGGGGAGGAAATAAGCCATGGGGAATAATCCTCAATAATCGAATAAGTCAATGGGACTTATCCAATGCAATCCAATCCATATGGTATGGGGTTTACTACTTCTGCTTCTATAGTGGATCCGATGGGGAATCAACAAGGGGAACATAGCCGAGATGGCAGGTTCATTTGAGGTGATCCTTATATTAGCACCATTAACTAAGTACATCAAAAAGTCGTCCATGGACTCCTTATAGTGAAAGCCTTATGGGAGGTTAGGGTACAATTTGCCCATAGCCAGTTATCATCCAGTCACATTGTTGTCCATAGGGTCCTTAGCATTCCATTTCTGGAAGTTTCTATATAATAGGTATGCCCTTGCACTCTTTCCCACTTCCATAGCTGAGAGGAAGGAAGGAGAAATCAATTTCCCTAGTCAAATAGAGTACCTAGTTAAATCTCTAATCTATACATCACACATTGATATGAACTTGCATCGATACGACTTGGGAAGTTACTTTTCTGAGGTACAGGGGAAGGGTTTAACTAGTCTATTGCTGATGGGGTTCCACTACTGATAAGGAGAGTTTCACACTAAAGGGCACCACCATGAGGTTCCAAAACCAATATTTAGAGGGGGTAGGGTAGGGGACTAACGAGGTTACAACCAATATGATGGCATGAGTAGGTTCCACTACCAATAGGATAATTTATAAGGCACCACCATGATGATGAGGTTCCACAACCAACTGATAAAGATTAGATTGGAAATGGGACTAATCCAATACAATCCAATCAATGGGGTTTACTATCCCTATAGTGATTCAATGGGGCATGGGAAAAGAAACCCAGACTCCATACATGTAGACCAGACTAGACTTTTATAATTGTTCAGGTTACCACGTGCCCAGGTCAGAGCTACTACCAAGGGTAGGATATATCTATCCCGTACTAGCCAAGAGCCAGGGGTGAAGCGAGCTTGTGCCCTTGTTTACCATTTCCTAAGGGTAGTAGTAATGACCACATGACATGTTAGCTAAGTTCCCCTTCCTTAGTTCAAATTCTGCCACTATAGTAGGTAAGTCAAAAGCCCGTGCAGCAGTAGTAGAGTTGCTAGTGTAGTAGTGTCCATATGGGCCAGTACAAAAGCAAATCAGTACTAGAGCAAATCATGGAGCTACACTCTCTATGTTGCACTATGTAGTATGGCCTAAATATAGGTGGTGGTATAGTGTGTCTCTCTCCTAGAGCTCAAATCCGCCATTCCATAAAGAAACAGTAGAATCCATCAAATGAAGGCTAGCCAGGATACCTAGCCGGGAGACCTAACCAGGATACCTAGCCATAGCATCCATATATAGGTCTCTAATTTATGGGTTCGATGAATCCCACCAACTCTCCTGAAGTTTCCCTACCTATATGGGGGCAGGATGTTGTCGATTGAGGCTCAACCAAACTCGCATATCTACTTTCACTTTTCCATTGTGAGGTTGTAGCATGAACTACAACAGCTTAAGGCATGGGACTAAATAGAGAACTTACACACAGTCTAGTTCTTTCTTCAGTTGATCGGCTTGGCTACCCAACTTGGTTGGTTACTCGGGGATATCAATTATTTATATAGAAAACAAACTCATTTACTATTCGTTGAAAGAATGGAGATTGGCTTTTACACTTGGCTTGCTGACTCGGCTTGGATCCCGGGATACTCGTTGACTGGACTACAATTCCGAGATAGATATTCAATGCCTAGAAAATATAGAAGATATGGTCCCCCTGCTGATATAGTTGACAGACTACGCCCCTTAGCCACTAGTACATGCCACTAGTTGAGCGATCCAGGTAGGTGTTGAACTAGATGCCATATTCCATGCCAAGTGTCCAATGCCAAAAGAGACACTAGCCTGTAGTGTCCACATGCACTAAGAACCTATCATACTTGTTTTATATCTATACTAATCTCTATAATCTTTATACTAATATCTTTAGAGAATATACTTCTAAGTTATATTCATTCATGATGTTCTAATAATATTATTACACTTACCAATCCTTTTAGGCTGCTCACCATATTGGATAGGCCAATGGGAATGGAGTAGTCCCCAGTGTGACATGCACCAATTATTCTAACAACTTCTACATGCATGACAAGGTGCCAACTGTGACTAACAGGGAGATATAATATCATAGAGAAAGACAGTAAGAAAGTTAGCTTTAGTTCTACAATTTATTGGAGTGAAAACCCTAGGTCTGATTTTCGGGCTACTTTTGCTAGCCATAGATACTTCTTCCCCAGTAACTAGCTCTAGAGACAAGCCTTCGTCTGTACAACAAGCCGGGCGCTTGCCCCTTAGTCTTAATCTTATGTAGGGTTCCCTATTAACTGGGCGGCCTAGCTTCAATCTATGTCCATTTCCTTTTTCCACTAATCTAATAAAGAATAGGGTTCAGTTATAGATGTAATTACTCCCATTATTCCATATTTTCACAACAATAGAGATAGAATAGCTTTGGTTGGACAAGATGAAAAAACCTTCTTCTGATACTAGCATATCTACGTTGACCTTTTCCAAAGACTAAATGGTTTCTCAAAAGGTTCTTTCCATGAAGCAGCTTCAGGCAGTCTCTAGGGCTTGAACTATAGGGCTCTCTATATAGGCCTGTCTCTTTGGTTATGGATGTAAAGTTCGATGTCGATGATGTTGATTGGCCTTCTTAGCAATGACAACGGTGGCATTGGAAAGACCCCCTTGTTAATCCATTAGACCAGACCTAAGGGAGAAGGGAATATACTATTAAGGTTCCCACGTGCCCGGAATGAGGTGAGTGAGTGTGAAGTTAGTGAGTATTGTACCCTTTCTGATAGGTGACCTATGATTGCCAGGTGATGATTCAATAAATCTAGGAAAGACAAACACCTAAATACCAAGTAAAGTAAGGACTCCGTTGGGGCTCGACCAAACTCGTATCTATATGTCTTTGCCATTACGATGTTATGTGAAATCCACATCTCTAAGAAATATCTACATCTAAGTAACCACTTGTTTGGTTGGGACATATTTAACATCCAATAGGCTATATTCCTTCTAAACTAAATATATACCACCGGCCCAGGCAACCCAACTAAGTGTTGGAGAAGTTCCAATGGTATCCAAAATGCCAATATTGAAGTCAGGAGCGGAGCCTGCGAATTCTGACGACAACTTATGAGAGGTTGCTAGCTATCTCGGATAGGCCCCGGGGAGTCTATGCCCCCCAATGGTTAGGTTGTATAGATAGACCCATCATAGAGCTGCTCTAGCGAATAAGTTCTTATTGTTGGTCTCCTCCTATCCTTTTGAAATAAGGACATGTTTCTTACAATGGCAAGGACGTATACATGCGAGAGAGGCTTACTCAGAATAAGAGTTTGGTGTTGAACTCCCATCCTGTTCACATAACTCACATAACTGGTAACGCACGGACTACCCAACCTACCTCTTATATTTACTTGAAACTCCCTCTCCCTTTGGTCGAGCGGCTTAACGCTCCTCAACAAATAGAATGCTGCCAACCCATTCATGAAGCCAGGAATACTCTCAGTATGGGTAGGCAATAAGATAGGATATTGACCTTTACTGTTACCAACTCCCCCAAATTACCCACCTGAAGAACTAGACCTGCCTTCTACCTATACCACTTGACTCAGGCAAGAATTGTTGCTACTGCGCTAGACTTCTCTTCTCGGGATGAGATTCACCTAGCCTACATCCAGTATTACATACAACACTAGGATATGAATAACCTTTTAACCCCACTTATCTTATGAATTCTTCTGGGTAGCACTATCCAACTTCTGGGCATATTACTTTGATTTAAGAGGAGCCTTGCTAATACGACGATTCAGGATTACCTACTACTTTAGACAGATGAAGAGCCTTTACCTTTTAGGACTTGCCACCGACCTGCATAGTTAACCACCTTAAGACCTAGACCTGTTATATATACCTGTACCACTTGAATGAATCGCTTAGGAGTCACTGACTGCTAGAGACTTTTTATAAGCACCAGATGTATGTAAGGTTCTACCTTAAATGATTTCAATCATCGATTTCGCTTACTAAAACTGTGCATTTTCAACCCGGATGGAAGGATTATGTATCCGACCCCCCACAACCTATGGTTTTACATAGAAAAAAGCGCATCTGATAAGGACCGGAGGCCTCTCTTAAGGTACGAGGGTGAGGTTTATTCACTTGCTAGACATACAATACGAATCGACATAGCTTCTGATATATATTGCTTTAGGTCATTTCCCGGCTAGGAGTTTGATTATTGTTGTTGGATCGATCGAACCTGGGTCAATTGGACCTACAACAACAGTTGTGGAATCATTGTTAGAACTGTTAGATTTAGGAACTCAAGCCAGAACTGATGAGACATGTATGGTTGGTTGAGTAGCCAAGGACTTGTAGTAGCATGCTCCTGCGATATGATGAGCTATTAGCTTATAGGGTTTACCTTTAGTAGAGAGATCTTGTGTGGAACTCCCCCGGATAGATTATAAACAGCCAAAACTTATGAGACATGGACATGGCTAGATGGATGGAAGAGTTGCCGAGGACTCATAGTATAGTTGCATGCTCCTGTGGGGATGGATGGATGATGGAATGGATGGAGAGTCGAGTAGCCGAGGGAGGACTTGTCCATGCTACTACGGGATAGTTCAGTAGTCGAGAGGCTGGGTTGACTTTTAGCAGAGATCATGGGAACTGCCCGGATTTAGTCAATAAAGCCATCACTTCAGAAACACGGTTGGATACCTTCTTTCGTAGCTAGCTTCTCTTGCTCCCCATATTACTACCTTTCTTCGTTACACCAACCAACTACCGTAGTGTTGTGACTACCCTGTCTGTTTTGTTGATCTAGGAATCTTTTATTAGTACGTATATAATAATTACTTTATGACACTTCTTATGAGCTTTCGTTTTATAACCACTCCGTGCCTCATTGCTTAGAGGGAGCACCTTGTTCAGCAGGAAGACAAAAAGAAAGTTTAACAACTACCACCAGATCGTGGGAACAACCCTGCCCTCTTTGATTCAATAAAGCCAGACATTCTTGGAAGGAAGGAAGGAAAGTTAGAACTTAAATGCTCTAATTAATCGACTTGCCTAAATAAAACATGCAAGTTTTAGAACCCGTGGATGGATTATGCCAACGACCCATTGAAACGACGGGTTGAATATAAGAAAACACGCATCTGATAAGACTTTCATCGCTTGGCCCCTTGACTTGAGGATTCAAGCGTCGCCCACAGGCACATAGTGCTGGGAATTTGGAAATGAATCGAGCCAGTTCCCTATTTACAAAATAAAGTTCATGAACCCAGATAGATGGAGGCATACCTGTATGAACTCGACCAAACCACTCTGCGCCTTCATCAAATACGCGGTTGGGAGCGCTTTTGAATGCTTCGCCCCTTGACTTGAAGATTATAGTGCTCAGGCCCAACCAAGCTGGAGGGACAATGAAAAAGAAATCGAGTTGGCTATTTCAAAATGCGAATTATAAACCCCAATGGATGAATCAAAATACCGCCGTAATAATCCTTTGTGGTCATATCCGACCTCCTCGTTGTTGGTTAAATAAACAACAACTATTCTGGGATTCTTTCCAAAATATGAAATGGGATATTGATCCCGTCTGGGAGAGGGGGCACACCATCATGCTCAAACCTGAAAGTGTGGCAGCCACAATATTCTCTTGGGCTCTCGAGGCTCACCTGTTTCAGCGAAGAGCCTGGCAAGAGGAGGAGGGCAGCTGATATAGGCAAATACTAGCTACTTTGGATTATGGTAGCCCCAGCTGGATCCCAAAACTCGCCATGGAGGAAGATCTCTTTTGTAAGAGGTCACCCGGGCCTCACCACCCCTTCTCCTCCTGGCGGAAAAGGCTCGAAAAACCCTGGGGATACACCCCGGTTAATGCACTGGGGTCTTAGCAAAAACCCGATCTGGCAAAAACGGAGAAGTCTTCTCCTAAGAAAGAAATGACGAGCAAAGGTCGGAGGGGGAAGGGTCAAGCCAGGAGCAAAATTGATTGGAGTAAGGTTCCATATGAGTGGGACCCGGTAGTGAATAAACGTCGATATTTCCCTCCGAAGAATAAATAGGAGGGGGCGCCACACAACCCCGCCATTTTGGTATGCAGGAAATAGGTCGGTGCGGTGAACTGCAAACCCAACCCCTTAGAGACGGAGAAGTGAAATATGACCTTTAATTCATAAAAGGTCGAAGCGGAATCCGCATGGATTGAACAAAATTACCGAAAGTGGGCACCTGATGCCATCCAATTGGGTAGGATCAATTCTAATGACTTGGACCTCTTGTATTTCTCATTTCCTTTCGTACCGTTTCCTATCAAAACAACTTACTTAGAACGCCACCGTGGAGTGGCAAAGCATTGCTCTAGCCGGATTCCTTCCAAAAGTGATTTTTTCACTTACAAGTTGTGGGGTTAGCCATCTTTTACATAGTCTCATGAGACCAAAAATGGACGGATCTGTACCTTTCTTTCTTGTTCTTATGCATTCCTGGTAGAGAGAAACAACGGTGCACAAAGCGTACTCGAGCTTCGGAGAAAGAATAGACACTGATGGAGACATCCATAGATATGAAATCTATGTTGTGAACGGTGGTGAAATGGTCCCTTTCAAATTCACCCATAAATCTGAGTCTCGAGAGAAAAAAAATGGGTTGCTTTCTCTGTTTCAGTTCGACGTCTCTGTTGTGTGGTTTTCACACTTAAGATTAAAAGAGAAACAACATTTTGTTGTCTATATATGTAATAACACTAGATTCGTGATTTGATGCGACGTGATACATCTGAGTCACTTAAAGTAGAAGTTGGGGTCGGGCAAGAGCTTCACGCTCCTTTCCCTCCTTTTCTCGAGCAAGGAATAACCTTGTCAAAGTGGGAAATTCAAGAGTAATAAGGTGGCATCTCCTATCCAGCCATCCCAACCTACTCTAGATCGGGGAAATAAGAATCTTGCTTGCATATTTCGCTCGTATAAGCCAGCTAATATTGAATTACTATTACTCTGTTTCAACAAGCTTTAGGTCAGAAATACCTGTATACTTCAAGTTTGAATCTCACCATGTTTGGGGAGGAAAGGACAAGCATAACCATCCTCAGTCTTTGAGAGGAGAGACAGACACCTACCCTGAAAGTTTGAATCTAGCTAGACAATTTCGGAGAAAGCACAAATACCCTTGCTGTGGGAGGCACAAGGCGAGGTTGAATCCAGATAGATAGATCCTTTACCCTTTTGCCAAGAGCCAAGAACATGATGTAACCTTCAGCCTTACCTTTTTCCAGAACCCTTTCTCCAAGGAAGGGGGCCCTATAACCTATAACCTCTCACCTCTCACCTTAGTCATTCAACCTATAGCCTGTAACTGGGAGCCATGAACCAGAATCCTATCACCTCTCACCCTTCAACAGAAGACATTTAGCCACATGTTGTTTTCATACGTGATATTGGTTTAGTTCCCTAGTTTCCACTAGATGAGATAAGAGAAGTCCCCCATGTTCCTGTCACACCCGTAGTTCACCAATAGACCCATGTTCCCAATAGTGCAGTTAAGTCCACAGTCAACCAAAAGTCCACCAATTCCTGCTCGTTTCTCTCTTGCTTACGAACTTACGCCAAAAAGACCTAGGGAGTTAGGTTATAACTGATAGGCCACAGGAGAACCGCTTATCTCTTTCCGCTTTCTGGGAGAATAATCACCCTCGGCTAGGACAATAAATGAACGAACAATGGGCTGGTCCAATCCAGTCCGGATGGATATAAGGCTGGCGGCCTTTGCGGGCTTTACAAAAAAAGAACCCGATGAAGAAGCTGGGCCAACCCAAGATATGGTCAAAGAACTCCGGGCTTGGAGAAAGAAATCTAGCTAGGGAGCTAGTCCAATCGAGGCTGGCTAGCACCCATCATACCCGCTGTGGCCAACATCGCACAGGTCCGGAAACACGTGTGAGTCTAGAAAAAGAAGTTCACCTGTAATCCAAAGCACACTCCCCCATTGATACAGGAAATGAGATAGATTGAGTTCCCCACGTTGTCATCAAACGACACACGATGTGAACCTAAAAGAAATTGTTTCACCTGATGTAGTTCACCTTACATTCACAATTTAACCTCCAGTTCTTGAATCGCCCAGTGGAACCTGATAGTTATAAAGCCCCAGTTAGTTCCCAAATGGAATCAGTTATATAATAACCCTATTCACTATTGCCCGAAGTTACACCATCAACCAAGTTACCTACTACTAAAAGTATATAGTTGTTCTTTCTTCACCCAGAACAAGTTCACTCTTTTCTTCTATACTTGTCTAGTTGGCTTCTGGCAGAGGACTTGGCTTGGCTACTTCACTTGGCCTGGACTACGACTGCTCATTGGGCCTATATTATTCAACTACGCTGATCAGCCTAGCTAATTGCCTAGCTATCGGGCTTGGCTTGATACTCCGTGCCTGGAAAAGAGAAGCTATGGTAAGTGCTAGAACTCTTGTCAGTCTGTTTATACTCCATGTTATACTCGATCAGTCGATCAGTCAGAGTTTCCGGTAGGGAGGGAGTCAGATCCGATAGGAGAGGAAATGTTGATTGAAAAGAAATAGTGAGCCAATAGCAGCCGCCATGGCGTTGGCAAGGGCAGAGAACAATAAGACCCTGGAAGGAACAGTCCGCATTCACGCTTACCCCATTTCTTTTAAAGGGATCGCTACCGCTTGCCATCATGAGTATTATAAAAGATCGCTACATCTCATGGATACGCCCCACATTCCACGTCATACCCGGATCGGAAAGAAAAGGTCACAAGTTTGATTACAACAGATTTCATAAACATCATCATTCTTGGACCAAAGGCGCTCTCTTGAGGTACGAGGGGGAGGGGCGAGGTACAAGTCGCTCGACCGTATGGGAGAGGGTTTTTGTATTCAAAAATGCTAGGGAAGTTTGAGAATTATCGGGCCATCCAACCAGATTTGATTCTCAATGAACTATACCCTTTCAGATAGTTTCCCTTTAATTCCAAGTTCAATTCAATAGTTGATTCTGATGCTAAACAGAAGGAGGCCTAGGGAGGTAGGTTAGAACCGATAGGCCGCTAGGCCGCAGTCCCACTGTTGATCAATTACTGATTGGTTGATGAACCGGGGATTGTTTCCCACGTGCTAGGTGTATATTTATAGAGGATCTTGTGGGAGGTCACCAGACAAAAGAGATATTATGTTTTGTTCCCATTCAGCCCAGTAGAGCCTACCCGCTCGGGGAGGCAAGGGAATAGATGACAAAAAACGTTGTTGAGCCCATTTGTATAATAACATATAATAAGAAATCAAAAAGCTGGTTGAGTTAGGTCACCGACTGAATCAACAATCAAACCTGGCATGATTTGTGACCAATGAATGGATCACAGCTTGCCACTGATTACCAGTAACAACTTAAACCAGACATTCTCATACTCAACCATCACCTCTCTCTCCATCCCTTTCCTTCTTAACTCACTGTTATCGCACAGTTTTTAGCTAGGTCAAATGGCTAGAAGGTAGAGGCCAAACTGGCGTAACAGGAACCTACCCCACCCAATGTCACCACAATGGGGAGGTTCTTTCTATTCAGAGAGGTTAGCCCAGGGGAGACGTCCCTGGTAACCTGGGGTTTTGAAGAGGCCAAAGTATAAAGTTCAAAGTAAAAGTTCCTCCTCGCAGGTTACCACCAAGATCAGATAGTCCGGCTAGTCAGCCAATAATGAAGTGTAGCCCCAAATGAGAACACCTGCCCGATACAAGACAATAGCAAAACAATATATGCAGGCTATAATTCAATGGGTTAGTACTTCATATAACTATCTGATGTCAATAGATTAGCAATTATAACAATAGTTATCAATGAGATCAATGTTTATCAATATAGCAGTGGAAAAAAATCAATTCATCAATAAATATTGAGATGATGTAGCCAACAATGTATTTAATCAATCCCTTACTCAATAAATGCTTTAAAACACCATCTAATTGCTTATCAATAGAAAGTGTTGCGTCAAGATGGAATAACCAAGTGTGACGTCAGCTTGTTAGGGATAGTCAGTTAGTTAGGGTTTCAAATTTAAAAGTTTTAAAAGTTGTTTGAGCACTATCACTTCAACGTTGGGAACCTGAGATCAGTGCCTAAGGGTAGATGGAGTCAATTTAAGAGAGGGCACAAAGGTTGAAGGGATAAAAGGCTAAGGACGAGAGGGAAGGGTTCTAAGATGATGCAATGGAGGGCCCTAGAATCAAAACCCTAGGGGAAAGAGGCTCACTCTGGTGTTGCTTAAGCAAGGCCTCGTGCTCTTTCCTCCTTCCTTAGGTTAAACTTGGCAAAACGGCTAGCATAAAAGATAAGTCAAGACAAGAGAGTGAGGTG
>ML791793.1:282475-310445 GCA_009831015.1 Picea engelmannii
AGGTTTATTGAGTCAGAGGGAGGCTGGGGGGATTCAGATTGTAGCAACTTGGAGAGGGACCTTTTGAAGTCTTCATTTTTAACCAGCTCAGAGAGAGGTACAGGAATCCTAATCTTCTGAATCTCATGCTCAAAATTGAAGGAAGGGGTAGGTTTAGGAGCTTCTCTTACCTCGGTGACAGGCTCTTTGGCTGCTGGCGAAGCACTCTGAGTCTTCTTTTCTTTAGCTGTGGCTGCTGCAGTTTTAGTAGGCCTCTCTGCTATGAGGGGCTAGTCTGAGCTGTCGAGGTCTCCTTCTTTCCTTCTTGATCTGAGATTATATCTGTTAGAAGTGTGACCGGCCCTCTGCTCTTTCCCCAACTCATGAATTTGAGCACTCATCAGTGATTCTTCATACGTTGACTGTGTCAAATGAGGAAAAGGGGGAGCTTCCTCAATACAGTGAATTTCAGGGCCAAACTCGTCTATCTCCTCTCTCTCCTCATGATCAACTAGGTTATTTTGGAGGGGGGCTTGAACCCTTTGATCTTCTTTGTCCCTTCCCCTTTGTTCCCTTGGGAAAACCTGAGGCATATTGTTAGCAGGTCGTCTGAAACCTCTATTATCATTGTTTTGGGGATTTCTATACATGGGCTTCCCTTCTAATTCCAACCTTTCTATCTTGTCAGCAATCGATTTTATTGCTCTAGCCGTCTCATCTGTCTGATGGGGCAGGGGAGAGGAACTGGATGAGGAAGCTTCAGGCCTGTTCTTGGATGTACTTCCATCACTTGTGTTTCTGAGTCAGTTGACAGCCAATATGTTAGATTCTACCTCCACGGCTGCATCCTGCATGTGAGCCAGCGTAGCATCTCTTCTCTCTCTCAGCAGTAGGCAGAAATCAGGATCAAAAGCGCTGGAATAAGTGATCATTGCGGAGGCTTCGGAAGGTTTTATCTCAGCAGGGATTATGTTGTACATTTTATTAAATTTCTTGGAGAAGTCAGAAATAGACTCTCCTTCCTTTCTCTTCAATGACCCAAACTCTGTCATGTAATACATGAAGTCTTTTTTATCTCCCCACTGTCTCAAAAAGGCATTATCTAAAGCTCTGATCCCATCAATAGATCCAGGAGGTAGGGCCCTGAACCAGTTTCTAGCCTCCCCTTGGAGACTATGGACAAAAATTCTCATCCATACGTCTGTGTGCATGATAACATTATCATCCGTGAAAGTGTAAAAGGATGCTAGGTGCTCTTCAGCAGTTATGTCCCCCTCGCCTGTAAACTTGGGCAACTGCTTAAGGTACCCTTCTGCTGGGAGGTTATTAAGAGGCTGTGGTAGCACGAGAGGAGCGTATCTAGCAGCTATGATGACCTCTATTTCGGTCATAGGGGGATTTGCTCCGGCCATAGGAATATTAGGTGGAGGAGAACTCGGAGGAGAAGGAGTTCGTGAAGGGGCTACAGGGAATGAATCTCGGAGTGGGGTGGGAAACAAGAGGTGATTCAAGGAGAGGGCCGCCGAGCTCAAGTCAAAAGGTGCTCCTCCTTGTGCAGGAGTGGGAGAATCTTCTGTGGTCGTGGGTCTATGCCAAGGTACAACTTCAGAGGAGAGGGGAGTGACAAGGATTTCTCCCTCCAATCCCAGACCAGGAGGGGAAAACTCAGTAGGAACACTGCCAAAATTCAGGAAACGGGAAACTTGTGAAGGAGGTCTATCAAGAAACTGAGGGGGAGAAAACGGAGTTCTTACAGAAGGAGATGGCGGATTACCTGTTTCGGCGGTGGAAGCTTCTTCTTCAGGGGCCTTTCCTTTTCTGAGAACCACCTCTGGATCGGTTTCAGGCGTAGCTAGGGGCAGTTGTGGATGAGACCGCGTGTGTCTGCCTCTGAAAGCCACAATTGATAGAGCAGGCTCTCCCCAGCGGAGTCGTCACAATGGAGTCGCCAGGTGCACAGCAACAATCTTGATAATTTTGATTTCCGATGCACCTTCAGAATCAGTTAGTCGTTGTCGTTCAATCCCGGGGAAAATATTCAACTTCATCCCTTGCAACGGTGCCATAAATGTTAGCGTCGGAAGTCACTCCTGGATTGCTAGCAGGAGTAGAGCCCGACACCCATCAGTTTAATGTCACAATTGTTTAAAAGGATGATCAAATGGAGGTAAAGACTCAAGGAAATATCATTCTAACTCAGGGACTGGGTTTGGTATGTAAAGAACAAAGGAGGTCTGGAATCCTAACTTCAGCCAGTGGGTTGATTAAAAGATGATCAGGTGGAAGATTTAGTAAGAAAGGTGAACAAACAACTTCGAGCAGCAGGCTTTCGGCAGTTTGCAGAAGAAAGACTCTGAATGCAAGATCCGCTTGGTTCAGGGTCTCAAGGAACTAAAAGGGGACTTGACTGGATCCTCCAATTCCAAGTCACTCAACGTTGGGGAAATCACAAGAACCGATTAGAGACAGCGCAACTATTACAGTGATCCATTACAACATCATCCTATAATAGCTACCGCTCGATTGGATCCTCCAATTCCGAGCTGCTCTAACACAGTGTAAACAAAGACATGAAAGAAACTGGCATTCATAAGGCAAGAAGTCTCAAAAGTTCATACATAACCAGAGCAACAATGCTTCATTAAAACTTTACAACGGGGAGCTCAGCTCAACCATCGATACCTACAAAAATGGCAGAAATGCCTACATATACTTGGAACTGACTCAGGCGCTGAAGGCGCGATCATATCATGAATTCAATGCTTGACGTTGAGGAGCTTCTCTATCAGGATGGGTTGTCAGTCTGCCTCAATCAAATCTGTCCTC
The DNA here is from genome assembly GCA_009831015.1 of Picea engelmannii. Taxonomy (NCBI): domain Eukaryota; kingdom Viridiplantae; phylum Streptophyta; class Pinopsida; order Pinales; family Pinaceae; genus Picea; species Picea engelmannii. The sequence goes on from ML791793.1 coordinate 285,281, forward strand.
TGCTCCCCTGTCATACGCCTCTTTAATTTAGCATGGCTTGCGCCAGGGGGTAGCTGAGCCCTTTTAATATTGAACTGGCGTGTGCAGGTTCCTCTGGTGAGTTGGAGACTCGGAATGGCTTTCCTGAAGAGAACCTGTACAAGGAACCCTCCTGGGTAAACTTTCGGCCGGGATCTCCATACTCTGCAATAAATGAGTGATGTGAGTTTTGAGCCATCCTCTCTTTTCTTCATTAATCTCCAGCAGGTACTGGGATTTAGCCCGCATCGAATTGGTACCTGGAACATCACCCTGCCTTCCTGCTCTCAGGATCGTTTTAAATTCCCTCTTTTGAGCCGAAGCGGCTCCTTGGATTCCCTCAGGAATCACTACTGCAACAACCCGATCCACAGGTCCTTTCCAATCCCTTCACGGCCTTCAGCACCTGACCGTGGCCTTACCCTCCTATCGGGATTACTCCTATCGGAGTTTCGGCACTTGCGATGTCACGATTCACAAGTCCTCCAGACTCGTGAATCTCCGATCCCTGATGGCTCCTTCCATGCTAGCCCTTTGACTAGGCCCTGGTCCAAGTGACCGCTACCATATGCCCGCAGCCATTAAGCTTTCCATCGGGGTTTCGGGGTTTGCGACGTCAATGTGCACGCATCCTTCGGACTCGCGATTCTCCGATCCCTGATGGCTCATGGCCGTTGACCTATCAACTGTCTGTTCTCGTCCCGAAAGCCTGCCACCTGTCCTCCATGATTGACGACTATTCCCCGCCGATCGGGAAATCGCGTATCGCGATTCTACAATGCACAAAACTCTTACTCCCGGGATCTCCGATATCCTGATTCCCGATGAAGCCCTCCTGTGGAGCTTTCGCCGATGGCGCTAGATGATATCGCTAAAAGGAAATATCGCTAACACCAAGACAAAAGACAAAAATGTATCCCTCACAAGAGAGTGAGTTATGTTATGTGAAAATGAGAGGCAACGTCCTCTATTTATATCATCCAAATGACCTTTAATTTTAAAATTAGGTCATTAAAATAGTCGACAAGGCTGACCTTTAAGATTTACACTGTTTTTTACATCAAATGCTAGAAAATGTCATAATATGAGCTAAAAAGGAGACGTCAAGCCCCTCTGAGGGAGACGTTGGCCCTTTTTGGGCAAGCTCAGCATCCAGGAAGCAGAACGTTAGCCCTTTTAGGGCTCCTGCAAGCTGCCACACGTGCCAAATGATCCCAGCACACTGCCACATGCTCCAGAAAACATCCAGCTGCCTCAGGTGACATCCTGTCCATCGAAAGCAATCGTCCCATCTGCAGTGGGTGATCCCCCCTAGGTCGGGCTCTGCCAAAATGTCCTGGGTAGGGACGTCCTTCTTCCTTCTCGTGTAATGGCTCATCACAACATTGTCCTGTTTCTGCCATCCCAACAACCATCTGATGGGCTCTTCAGCCCCATGGAGGTCCGAGCTAATCATATCCCCATGTGTACCGGTCCTCTGGCACCTGTCCGTCGGGTATGGTCCTGCACATCAAAAACTACGCCCTCCATGGGCTCATCAATCCTCGGGATCATAGCAATGTTAATCATATTTCATTAAATTTATCAAATACATGCATGAAATCCCTAGCATATCATCTAAGAGCTCAAAGACACTACACATATCTACTATACAAAGCTGAAGAAAGCAACAGAATAACCTATTGGGCTAATACCCACAAGAAAGGGAAAGTTTCCTCAGAGGATCATTCAAGCCATGTTTTATGAGGTGATATGGTCTAGGGATGTCCAGTCATAGTAAGACCAAGGGCAGGTGTTGTCTGTGGGTGCCGTTGTAGGAGGCGAGTTGTACCCATCATGGATGCATTTTTTCCAAGCCCTTTTATTGCCTTTATTTTTCATTTATTGCTTTTCTTTCTTTTTTACTTCAAGGTCTGACCAGAGGAGACTGCCTTGGCGTGGTGACCAGAGCTGACAGCGTTACCCACTGGTATTTTTGCAGAAATGATAAGGATGGCTCGTGATGAGACCCCCTTTCCCTTGGCCATGCAACCAAAGGTCACTTCCCTGGCGTGGTGACCAGATGATGGCAATGCCATACTGCTAGATACCTATGAACATAATGGGCCGGCTCATGATGAGACCTCCCATCCTCTTGGTTAGGTCTTGTTTTATTATTTTTCTTAGGGTCCCTTTAGTTTCTTATCGAGAGGCCTTTTATTGCCTTCTCGGGGATCCCTGAGCGAAGCATCTCTAAGTTTCATTTCTTATGGCTTTTATCTTTTACCAGCTGCTTTTACCCCCTGGGCCTTTAGCCCCTTCTTCCCACAAGACAAAGTGTAACCCTCAAAGGTCATCCTAATGGCCGAACTAGGGGAATTGGATGGATGAATGGGAGATAAGATGTAAAATGATAAAATGGTGGGAGTGGACGACATCTCTGCAAATCCCCCTTGGTGGCTAACCAAAACCCATGAATACAAGCTTGCTAAGTCACCCCATCAATCACCCCAACCATGGTCAAGTGGATTAGTGTAAGATCCAAGCAGTTATCAGAAATGAAAGGAACCTAATGCATATATAAGAAGGTTGTAATGATCAAACATGACACATACCATGATACCTTGGACCAATTACCTCATGGAGCAAGAGTCTTCTTCGATGCAAGTCCAAGCCGATGGTGATGGAAGCTGATGCTGCTGACAAGACAAGTCTGGCGAAGAAGAAGAAGAATGGGCCCTCCAGAGCCATGCTCAGGTCAATCCAGCTCTCGGCACTTCATGTCTGGGATCTGTGGGCCTCGAGACATGATCTCCTAGTTATCCCTAGATATCGAGGATAACATAGCCCATTGCGGGCTTCTCACCATCAACCAATCGAAGAACCTTTACCAAAGGTTCACTAATAGTACATACCTCCCCTACTCCACTCCAGAATATCAGGTCATGTCCCATCATGTTTGGTGCTATAGACACAAGCAGCCCACTCATCAGAAAGAAACATTATTTGTAAGTCCAACATACTTTTGAGGAGCGACTGAAGAGAAATGAAGGTGGTGGCAAAATGTGTGATTGCGGGATGCACCAACTCTTTGTTCCCTGTGAATTGTCTCATGAGTGAAAGAACATATGTGTGATTATATATATATATATATATTGTCACACTCCGAGATGAATCAATGACTTCCTTGATCCAAGGAAGTTTTCCCATGTCCTCTAGCATCAAATCAATGCAATGGGCGGCAGAAGGACTCCAGTACAAGGATGGATACCTCTCCATAAGCATCCTCCCAGCAACAACATAATTAGTAGCATTGTCCGTGATGACCTGGGCAACATACTGCAGGCCTATCTCTCGGATAAAGCCATCCAACAACTCACATAATAATTGTGCATCTTTTGTATATGCACTTGTGTCAACACTTTTGATAAACATTGTCCCCTTGGGACAACTAACCAAGAAGTTTAGAATTGATCTGCCCTTCCCATCAGTCCACCCATCTGACATCACGGTGCATTTGGTGGTCTTCCATGTTTCCCTGAGCTGAGCTAATCTTTCTGTGCAGTCAGCCTTTTCCCCTTGAAGGAGACGCCCTCTCAAATCCTGATAGGAAGGGCCCCTATAGCCCGGGCCAACAATTGCAGTAGCTTCAAACATGGGATGGTAGAAGGGGTTATTGGCAATGTTAAAAGGTATATCACTCCAAAGAAAACATTTGGCCACAAGCTTGTCGGCCTCCTCCGTCTCTTTTATTTTAATCAATGACCGAATAGAAGGTTGCTCCCCAGGTCTTGACCTCATCACAAAGTAAGATGAGGTTGATGAGGGGGCTGCAGAAGTTGAGGGCCCTGTGGCTGAGGAGTGGGATTGTGGTACTGTTGGTCCCCCCTCAAAGGCACTTGTTCCACTGCATCTATTTGCAATGGTACGTGCAAGTTCTTTTTTGCGAGCCTCGGTCACATCCCTCTTATTAGCCATATCAATGAGTGATTGGTTTGCAATATGCACAATTTCCGGGGTACTTTCTAGACAAGGATCCACATCAAACCCAGGGATTTTGGCAAGGTGGTATTTCAAGCAGCTAATTCCGACAAAAATCTTTTTGCCGCAAAGATTGCATGTCAATACTTGTCTATTGGGAAGTTGCATTGGTTCACCATACACCCACATTGGATCCAATGCCTTTGGCATTTTCTTTAGATGAAAATATTAAACCTATGACACACAAAAAAAACAAAAAAAACACACCATAGTGCAAAGGTTAAATAATTATTAATAAGAGATAGATGAATTAGAAATTTAGAATGATTGAATTTTCCATTCAAAAACAATAAGAAGAGGCACATTGCACAATGCAAACCCTAGCCTAACTCTAAAAATAAAAAAAATAAAGTTCAAATCTTCAAAGTTCAAACAAATGAAAAAAAAAACGTTTTTGATCATACCTGGAAATCTTGATCTCTTCGCTGGCGCTAATGGAAGCAAAATCCTTGGCTTTCTCCTCCTTGGATAGATGCACAATGGTTTTCCTCACACCTCTCTTGCTCTCTCACACTTCACAAGTGAAATAGAAAAGAAAAAAATCCACCCGCGGGCTTTAAAACCCCTCACGCACTTTTTTTTTGGCAAAAAATTGGAGCAGGCTGACACTTTCCATCGACTCGCGGGTTATTGGGAAAGTGTCGCGGGTCAATGAATGTGTCGCGACACATTCAAAATGTCGAAAATGTCGCGACATTTTTAAACGAATATTTCGGCAGGGTTAAAGTTTCGGAAAATGTCGTGACACTAACGTTATATCGTCGACATATTCAATAGTGCTCCAAACCCTGCCACACGTGCCAGCTGCCCTGTCAAACTGTCACATGCTCAAGGTGACGTCAATGGCTCCAATGTGACGTATTGGGCCATCAAGGGGAAACGTTCCTCTGGAAGTGGGTCAACCCCCATCAGTTGGGCTCAGCCAAAGTGTCCTTGATGGATGTCCTTCTTCTTCTCATGTGCAAAAGCTTGGTCAAACATTGTCCTGTCTCTACCCCTGATGGGGTCCCATCAACCATTTGATGGGCTCTTCAACCCCATGGAGGTCCGAACTAATCATCTCCCCATGTGTACCGGTCCACGTGGTACCTATCCGTCGGGCATGGTCCTGCACATCAAAAACTTCTCCCTCCATGGGCTCATTAGTCACAGGGATCATAGCAATGTTAATCACGTCTCATCATTAATGTTATCTAACATATGCATAAAAACCCTGATATATCATTCAATAGCTCAAAGATATTACAAAGACCTACAATACAAAGCCGAAGAAAAAGACAAAACACCCTATTGGGCTAGTATCCATAAGGAAAGGAAAGTCTCCAAGGGGTATCATCCAAGCCATGTAAAACGAGATGATGTGGTCAAGGGATGTCCAGACATACAGGTAGAGTGAGAGACATGGATGTATGGTATTACCTGTGGGTGCCTTTGTAGAAGGCAAGCTGTACCCGTCATGGATGCAAATTTTTCCAAGCCCTTTATTGTCTTTATTATTTTCTTTTCTTTGTTTGTTTTTTTCTTTTTTATTTCAAGGACTAACTAGAGGACACTGCCTTGGAGTGGTGACCAAAGCTAACAGTGTTACCCACAAGCACTTTCACAGAGATGATAAGGCTGGCTCGTGATGAGACCCCCTTTCCCTTGGCCATGCAACCAAAGGTCACTGCCCTAGCGTGGTAACCAGATAGTGGCAATGTCATGCTGTTAGGTACTCATGAACATAATAGGCTGGCTCATGATGAGACCCCCTATCCTCTTGGCTAGGTCTTCTTTTTGTTATTTTTCTTCGGGTCCCTCTTGTTTCTTTCTGAGAGGATTTTTATAGCCTTCTCGGGGATCCCTGGGCGAGGCATCTCTAGGTTTCATTTTTTATGGCTTTTATCTTTTACCAGCTGCATTTACCTTCTGGGCCTTTAGCCCCTTCTTCCCACGAGATAAGGTGCAACCCCACAAACAGGTCATCCTAATGCCCAGACTAAGGGAATGGGGCAGATGAGTGGGAGATAAGATGAAAAGTGATGATATGATGGGAGCGGACAATGGCTGTTCAGAAATCCCTCCAGTGACAAACCAAAACCTATGGGTACAGGCTTGCTAGGACACCCTGTCAATCCCCCCAACCATGGTCAAGTGGGTTAATGTAAGATCCAAGCAGTTGTCAAAAAAAAAAAGGATTAAGATGCATATATTTAAAGGTTATAATGATCAAAAGTGACACATACCATGATACCTGGACCAATTACCTCATGGAGCAAGAGTCTTCTCCGATACAAGTCCAAGCCGAAGGTGATGGATGTTGCTACTGTTGTCAAGACGAGTCTGACGAAAGAGAAGAAATATGGGCCCTCCAAGGCTATGCTCAGGTCAATCTTGCTCTCGGTACTCCATGTCTAGGACCTGTGGGCCTCGAGACATGATCTCTTAGTTATCCCTAGAAATCGGGGATAACACTCACCTTGCCTTCCTACCCTCTGATTGAACCTAGCCATAATATTCAGTCATACCTCCTTGGCATCCTCCTTACACTATTTCTTGGAACCCTTTGCCTCTTACCTAATAATCCTTGGGCGGGACTATGTTAACCTCCCTACAGACTTTGGTGGGACTATTCTTGGGAACCTATGCATATGACCTCCTCCTTGGTGGCACCTGAAACCGCACCTTACTTGGTAAACTCATCCAATGAGCTCAACTATCAATAATCAACCTACCCTTTACCACCCCTTGCCTTCACGCAAAAGTTGTTATGTCGTCGATGTGAATGAGTGAGTGGTGTTTAAACATGGGGGGTAATTAACTTGCCAATACTCCAGGACATTATGTGTTGTTTACGCTGAGCGGTGAACCAAAGTGGAATAAAGAAGCCAAGTCGTGTTAGTGAGGCGGGTCCACCGATTCCACGAACCAACGACACTGATTGGATTCTTACACTTATGCTGGCTAGCCATAGAAGGCCAAAGAAGGGTACCGAACAAGTGGAAGGAGTGTGAGGTAGTTTATTCTAGTTGGTGGATATGCACGTATATAATGCAATAAGGAAATAATCATTTCAGTGAAAGGCTCTAGCCTTACCACTTAAATCATCCTTTGGTAAATACATACCCTCCATTTGGATTTTCAACTCCGCCTTGAGAACACTTAAATGCATGGGACCTTAAACTCATCCATACTAACTTGGTACACCTCCTTGGGTAGGACTATGGAAGAAAAAACCTCATTACTACAGACTTTGGGTCTGGAAATAGCCTTTGTAACCTATGTCTCTGACCTCACGCCTTGGGGGATATGACTATCCCTTGGAAAATATTACCTACAGCCTTTCCCCTACGCCTTAGGACTTGCCTTTGGAAATCAGACTTTGGAGCTGACCCGGGAAATGCCTTGGGACTCCCTTGGGAACTTACTAAAAATCCGCCCCGTCTTGGGAACTTCATTTTACCTTTTATTCAGCCGGAATATACTTTAGAACCTATTGTGCATCTGACCTACTTCTTGGCAACCTCTGAAACTATGTCTTTTTACCTTCCTCGCTTGCTGTAAACTAATTCAACTGCCACACTAATATGGTCCAACTTGTTTCTTTCATTGCTCTATTCCCGATGTCATTAACCTTTCATCTTTCTTTATTAATTACTTTTTTAGTGTTAAGTGTGCCATTCTTCTCCTTGCACCTTTATTCCTATACTATCTTCCAAGCACACGTTCCTTCTATTGAGAATTGTGCATTCCTTCTGACCATGTGTGTGATTCTCCTGCATTTAGATAAACCTATGACCTTGTTGGTTTTTTTAGGTGTGTTCATTCCTGTACACAATGAGCGTTTTATCTTGATTGCCTCCCTGCCTTCCCCCAAGCTGGCAACTGGAGAAAAAGAATAGTGCAAGGGCTGAACGTGTAGCTAAACTGATAGATGATTTTTCAAACTTCCATTTCCCTCATGTTCCCACCAGATGAAAGAGATGGCCCCAAGGTGCTACCAGACGACGATAGAAGGAGGACTTACCCCCAGAAGAGATAGAGAAGTATCCTTACCACAGAGAGAAGGACTTACCCCCATCAATGGATGAGATAGAAGGAACACATCACAGGATACCCGAGAGAGTAAGGTCCCCCATCCATACCCCGGGAAGGAAGTGCGGTAAACGAAGGAAGGCTATGTGCATGGGATAGGGCTAAGCGATACCTTCACAACAAGAGAGATATAATAAAGCTAGCTCATTTTATACGATTCACCTGTTGAGGGTCATATGCTATACTGATTCATACTAGATGCACATAAGTAACTGACATTTCCATATAGACAGTCATTGTCGGTCATAGCCTCAAGGCGGTCTTAGCCATAGAGAATATGCCATGTAGTAACCAATCATAGCTTCAAGGCAGTCTTAGCCATAGTAGCCATAGCCCTAAAACTCTTCCTCGAACTCAACCCTAGATATCTACCCTCTACCCCACATAGAATACCTAGACCCTTTACCTCGAACTTGACCCTCGGACTACAACTCACTTACCGCTATGGAACACTGGGATGTTCCTACCTCAACGGTATGGAAGGAAAGGAATGAAACAATGTCTTTTCTGTCTATTGGGAACTTGGTGGGACTTCTCCTTTATACCTCCAGTATGTGGGTACATCTCTTTTCTCATCTATTGGGAACATGTCTTAATCGATAAGCTCATATGTAAACAACATGGCTCAAACTGATTCTTCTGGTGGGGAACATGGGAAGCATAATAATTCCATTCAGCGGTGGATCGGTGGTAACCTTCTCTTTTCTCTCGGCTAGTGATGTGGGCCTTGCTGAACAAGGTATCATCTCGGCACATTCGTTTAGCAAGAATTCCTACCTTCTGCCTTTCTTTCCATTTATTCACCGACGTCTGGGGTATGGTACCCACAAATGGTTAATTCTATGCCATTGACCCTCCCCTCCCTCGTCCGAAGGCACTTGGATAAAATGTTTGGGGTATGGCCTTAACCTTCCTTCTGTCAGGATGTATGAACCCTGTTCAAACACGTTCGACAAAATTTCATTGTGCTAAAGCCCCGAGGTTCGGTTCTAAAGAAGATCTCGATATTATGTTTATCAACTAGTAAGTGTACGTTTCCTGGGCTTCGCCCAGATGAAGAAGGTCTATTCCTATTGTTTTATCAATCCTAGTTCCTCCTCCTTCAAATCCACCTAGTACATGTAAGGAACCTGCCAAGGACACGTAATCCCACCAAAAAAGGAAGGCAGGAAAGAAGCAGAAAGAAGGAAACAATAAAAAAGAAACAGTAACCCACATTCGAACATTTGATCAGTCCCGCATCCTACCATGATGTTCAATCTGTATGAAACAGTCTGCTTTCCCCAGTCCAATCACCCAGGAAGGCCCATTACGCTTTCAATACCCAATCCCACATTCTCGCATAAAGGAAGCCCCCATTCATGCATTCCGTATGCATTACCCAATACGCCCAACATTATGTTCAATACATATTCCCAGTCACCTGTCAACATTCTGCTTCCTGTACGCTTTCTCCACCCACCCAGGGTCCAGTCTGCATGCCACATTCAATCTATATTCCTGAATTCACTTCAATCCCCAGTACGCTTTATGTACGCATTCCATTCAATACCCAGCTGTATGTATGCTTTCTTTATGTGTCTGTACGCTTTCTGCTTTCCGTTCAATATAATTTATACATTCACCAATACGCATAGAGTACCGACAATCAATCCTCATTCAGTTCGCTTTCCCTTCAAGATAATTAACACATTCCCCATTACACTTTCAATCTTCCCCTTTCAACTTATCCCCTTGCGCTTAACGAGATGATACAAGGGTTTTTCACAATGAATGAGGTGTTCCCAATGAGTTCAGAGAGATGAGGGTTACACGTTGGAGGTGAGTGAGTGCATCAGTGATTATTACATGGTTCTTATTCCGTGGTTACGTGGTGGGTTAGTTATTCCATTAGTGATTTCGTTAGTGAGTATTCTGTGGTGAGTCCTTTAGTCAACGAGTGAGGAGTCTGTGAGCCATTGAGTGAGCGAAACAATTTGCTTTGATTACTGATGAGATGAATTTCTCCCTTACCTTAGAGACCTATAAATGTAACTCACTGTCTGCCATATGAATTCTCTTAGTAGGGGCTTTTTCCCTTACCCTATCTGTCAACCATCCTCCTATCTCTCTGCCATCCCTACAATTCTCCGCCAAGCTGACTCCCTTCACTATAGGCCTGGACTCATGATAGGGGAAGGACTAGACAGAGCACGATTTTAATTTACGCCTCACATTGCTGCAACATTCCCTCTCCTGGAAGATATTCTTATGAACGATGCACCTTACCACAATTGGGCTCCATGGAGTGACTAGAAATCGATCAATTGATGTTCTCATCGATTACGCGAAGAATGCATCGTCTAATAATAGGAATATGTGGTTCCCTCCTTTATCGAAACGAATCGTAATGATCTCACGACCTGGGTGATACACTAGTTAGTGTAATCTCGGTCGAAGAATTCGTGTGTTTCCGATACTTAGGGTGCTTCGTATAATAAGAGCGAGCACATTTTATCTCTTCATTGAGTGAAGCGGAAAACACTATTTATAGATGAGAGGGAATGGAAATACGCACCTGCTAAATTCCAGATTCATCGTTGGATTTGTTCATACCAAACAAGAGGTACTATAGTGTTCTTCCTCATGGCTCTGGCGGCATTTAATACCGAAAAGCTTGTAGAATATCTGATTGGTACGATGCATAATCTAATAAGAGCAAGCGCATTTTTCCCTATCAGTTACTTTGACTGAACAGAGTGTAAAGGCATAACCTAGAAATTGAGTTCGGGCATTATAGAAGTATTGTTCTTAGTGCAAAACCCATAAGCTCAGTCTAGAGGTATAAAAGTTTTGATTGTGAATGCCGCATGTAACTAGTTAAACTGGTTCACAAACAACTAATGAAAGTTCATCATCTTGATCAATCGAATCAACAACAGCTTAACCTACAGGTACTTCCACTGCTGCTTTAATTTTTTTCAATTTAGCCTATACGCGAACTTTTCACGCTCTTTCTTTTCCGGTAGTGGGCCTTGATCTCACTTTGATCTCACTTGCGACTACTTTAGTCTTGGCACTTTGAACTAATGCTTATGATCTCTATACCTTGGATATTGCAGCTCTATACTTTGCCTTTGCTTTCGTAATTATGTTGTTGGCTTATGAAATTCATACATTTTGTTTGTTGTTCCAGATATTTCTTTTCTACACTTCGAGTTTACTCCCACCCATAGGTTTGCTTCTATTAACTCACACGATGGCCTTCCAATTCCCCTTTCCTCTTTCTTTGGGATTAAGCCTTGGTGGCCTAGTTTTGGCTTAGGCTCCTGCTGCTGCTCTGATGACTCTGGTTGCTGACTCTTGAATCTTGGCTTGGGACAGAATGGATTTGGCATTTGATCTTTGGATCTTAATCTCTCACTTTACTACTTAGGTGATCTTGCCTTTCTGATTATAGGTGCTATACACTTTATGGTTTGCAAAATGTTGATCTTTGGACTAGAGTTTTTGTTGAATGAAACAAAATGGAATTTGACTAGTGCTAATGAAGGGTGTGAAGAAAGGTGCGAGCCTCAAACATGGGTAATTCTCCTGGTACGTGCTTCATCCACCCTCTCATACAACAGGCTCATGAAGTCGAAATTCTCATGCTCATACACCATGTTCTAAGTGTTATATTTCCCATATCGTATGCCACGTTCACTGAGCAGCTTGTCCCATCCCTATGCCAACTTAATAGATGGATATTTCCCGTGCACACGCCATACACACACCAAATATTGAACCTTTAACTATATAAATCCTACTATGGAAAATACTGTCTACATTATTATCAATGGAAGCACCTTCCATATAATGAACTTTCACAGGATTGCGACAAAAATGAAAATTGATGGAAGACCAGTTTTTATGCGGTTTTGATTTGACCCAACGATCACTTACTAGCTTCTACTTGCGTTCAACTAATTCCACTAGTGATTACCTAAAGGATCAGTAAATAATAGTTGCATGGGCCAGGTATCGAGTTGGGAACTTATTATAAATGAACCCTTTCGCCAAGAATCCACGCATTTCACCCTTGTACGATGAACCGTACGATTCTCATGCAATTGTGGAGAATTTGATATGTGTTCCACCGAGTACTAGCACCTTACATTTGATGGGGAATCTAAGAGAAAATCAACAGAGATCAGCTAAGGGCGTCTTTTTGTGCAAATCACATGCATTTCATTATATTCATTGTCCTACACACAAAAAGTAGTGCAACTTCCCCCCACAGCTGAGTAATGTTTTTTCGCAGATTTACGGAGAAGATTTGCAAGTGAGATACATTGGAGCCCATGAACCCTTTTTCTGCAAATCCCATCCATTTCATTATATTTGCTCCAAAATCGCATGAAATTAATGGTGGCATATAATACGCAATTGCAGAGATAAAGTCGTACAACATAGCCGTGTAGGAGAGCCCTGTTATGGCACAGTTTGTAGCTTAGGTTAAAGGCTAAAGGATTGAAGGCAAACTGGTGTAATAGGAACCTTCCCCACCCAATGTCACCTCAATGAGAAGATTCTTTCTGTTTAGGGAGGTTAACCCAGGGGAGACGTCCCCGACAACCTGGGGTTTTGAAGAGGCAAAGGTTTAAAGTTTAAAATAGAAGTTCCTCCTCACAGGTTACCACCTAGGTTAGACAGTCCAACTAATCAGCCAATAAAGAAGTGTATGCCCAATTGAAAACACCTGCCCGGAACAAGACAACAACAATACGATATATATATGTAGGCTATAACTCAAAGGGTTAGTACTTCAATAACTATCTGCTATCATTTAATAAGCAATGTAAAGCAATAGATACAAATGAGTGTGGTTTTGTACACTAAGACTTCAACGTTGGAGGCTAGAGATTAGTGCCTTAGGGTATATGGAGTCAAACAAGATAAGGGCACAAGGTCTTGAAAGGATGAAGACTTAAAGACTAGAGGGAAGGGTTCTAAAGTGCTGCAAAGGCAGGGCCCTAGAATCAAAACCCTAGGGGAAAGAGGCTCACTCTGGTGTTGCTTAAGCAAGGCCTCGTGCTCTTTCCTCCTTCTTTAGGTCAACTTGGCAAAATGGATAGCATAAATGATAGATATAAGGGATGAGGTGAGAGAAAGTGTTGTAAAGACAAGGCTTTCAAACCCTAGAAGATGATGGCCCTAGGTGTAGATAACCTAGGCCTAGGACGTCAACCTCTTTCAACCTATAAACTTCAACGCTAGCTTAAGGGAGGAAGCAAGATGAGTGTATCAAAGGCTAGGCTCAATCCCTCTTCTTCAATGGCTGAAAAATCTCTCTCTAAGGGGACATGTAACAATGACCTACTTGTGTGCTTGTTACCTAGGGTTTTAAATCAGCAATTTAATAAGCAAAATGCAAGAAATTAGACCTACAACCATTCAATTAACAAGTTTTGCAAGAAAATCACTTACATATCATGAAGAAAGCATATGCAAACCCTAGTTGTAAACCTTCCTTGGAGAGAAATGCCACAAGATGCCAAAAAAATCCTTCCAATAATAAGTGCACCTCACTTAGACAAATTACCCTAGGAGGGCGCAAAAATCAGACCTCACAAGTGTGAGTGAGTTGTGTCATCTAAATGAGGGAAAAACATCCTCAATATATATCATCTCATGACCTTTAATTAAAATTAGGTCATTAAAATAGCCGACAAAGCTAACAACTAAAAATCATATTGTTTTACATTAAACTGCTAAAAGAAAACACTAAATGAGCAATGAGCAAGACATCTAGCCCCTTTGAGGGAGACATTAGCCCTTTTTAGGGCAAATCATAGCACTAGATGATAAACGTTGGCCCTCTCTGGGCCTCCAAACTCTGCCACACGTGCCAAAACGCTCTGTCAAGGTGCAATACACTAGAGGTGACGTCAAGGGCTCCTAGATGACGTCTTGGGCCATCAGAGGGACACGTTCCACCTGCAGTGGGTCAACCTCCTAGGTCTGGGCTCAACCAAGGAGTCCTGGATGAAAATGTTCTTCTTCTTCTCTTGTGCAAAGGCTCGATCAATCATTGTCCTGTCTCTGCCCCTGATGAGGTCCCAACAACCATCTGATGGGCTGTTCAGCCCCATGGAGGTCCGAACTAATCATCTCCCCATGTGTACCGGTCCACTTGGTACTTGTCTGTTGGGCATGGTCCTGTACATCAAAAAATTTGCCCTCCATGGGCTCATTAGTCCTAGGGATCATAGCAATGTCAATCATATTTCATCATTAATTTTATCAAATGCATGCATAAAACCCCTAGAATATCATCTAATAGCTCAAAGACATTATAATGACCTACTATACAGACCCGAAGAAAAATAACAAAACAAGACCTAGCCAAGAGGATGGGGGGTCTCATCACGAGCCAGCCCATTATGTTCATGGGTACCTAGCAGTATGACATTGCCATTATCTGGTTACCATGCCAGGGCAGTGACCTTTGGTTCCATGGCCAAGGGAAAGGGGGTCTCATCATGAGCCAGCCTTATCATCTCTGCAAAAGTACTTGTGGGTAACACTGTCAGCTCTGGTCACCACGCCAAGGCAATGTTCTGTAGTTAGACCTTGAAATAAAAAGAAAAGAAATAATAAAGGAAAATAAAGGGCTTGGAAAGAATTGCATCCATGATAGGTACAACTCGGCTCCTACAAAGGCACCCACGGATAATATTCACCCCTATCTTTCACTATGTCTGGACACCCTTTGACCACAACACCTCGTGTTACATGGCTTGGATGATATCATTTGGAAACTTTCCTTTTCTTATGGATGCTGGCCCAATAGGGCATTTTGTCTTTTTCTTCAGCTTTGTATAGTAGGTCATCGTAATGTCTTTGAGCTATTAGATGATATGCTAGGGGTTTTATGCATGCATTTGATAAAATTAATGATGAAATATGATTGACATTGCTATGATCCCTAGGACTAATGATCCCATGGAGGACGAAGTTTTTGATGTACAACACCATGCCCGATGGACAGGTACCAAGTGGACCGGTACACATGGGGAGATGATTAGTTTGGACCTCCATGGGGCTGAAGAGCCCATCAGATGGTTGTTGGGACCTCATCAGGGGCAGAGACAGGACAATGAATGATTGAGCCTTTGCACGAGAGAAGAAGAAGGACATTTTCATCTAGGACTCCTTGGCTGAGCCCAACCCTAGGGGGTTGACCCACTGCAGGTGGAACGTGTCCCTCTGATGGCCCAGGACGTCATCTAGGAGCCCTTGATGTCACCTCCAGTGTATTTCACCTTGACAAAGCATTTTGGCACGTGTGGCAGAGTTTGGAGGCCCAGAGAGGGCCAACGTTTGTCATCTAGTGCTATGATTTGCCCTAAAAAGGGCCAACGTCTCCCTCAAAGGGGCTAGACGTCTTGCTCATCGCTCATTTAGGGTTTTCTTTTAGCAGTTTAATGTAAAACAGTATGATTTTTAGTTGTTAGCCTTGTCGGCTATTTTAATGACCTAATTTTAATTAAAGGTCATGAGATGATATATATTGAGGATGTTTTTCCCTCATTTAGATGACACAACTCACTCACACTTGTGAGGTCTGATTTTTGCGCCCTCCTAGGGTAATTTGTCTTTCTAAGTGAGGCACACTTGTTATTGGAAGGATTTTTTTGGCATCTTGTGGCATTTCTCTCCAAGGAAGGTTTACAACTAGGGTTTGCATATGCTTTCTTCATGATATGTAAGTGATTTTCTTGCAAAACTTTTTAATTGAATGGTTGTAGGTCTAATTTCTTGCATTTTGCTTATTAAATTGCTGATTTAAAACCCTAGGTAACAAGCACACAAGTAGGTCATTGTTACATGTCCCCTTAGAGAGAAAATTTTCAGCCATTGAAGAAGAGGGATTGAGCCGAGCCTTTGCTACACACATCTTGCTTCTTCCCTTAAGCTAGCATTGATTTTTATAGATTGAAAGAGGGTGATGTCCTAGGCCTAGGTTATCTACACCTAGGGCCATCATCTTCTAGGGTGTGAAAGCTTTGTCTTTACAACACTTTCTCTCACCTCATCCCTTAAATTTATCATTTATGCTAGCCGTTTTGCCAAGTTGACCTAAGAAAGGAGGAAAGAGCACGAGGCCTTGCTTAAGCAACACCGGAGTGAGCCTCTTTCCCCTAGGGTTTTGATTATAGGGCCCTGCCTTTGCAGCACTTTAGAACCCTTCCCTCTAGTCTTTAAGTCTTCATCCTTTCAAGACCTTGTGCCCTTATCTTGTTTGACTCCATATACCCTAAGGCACTGATCTCTAGCCTCCAACGTTGAAGTCCTAGTGTACAAAACCACTCTCAAAACTCTAAATTTTGAAACCCTAACTAACAAACTAACCTAACTAAGGCTGACATCACAATTGGTTATCTCATCTTGATGCAACAAGTGTTGAATATAAGCAATTAAATGATGATTTGAAGCATTTATTGAGCAAAGTGTTGATTGGATACATTGTTAGCTTGATCATCTTGATAGTTATTGATGAACTGATGCTTTTCCCATAGCTAATTGATAAAACGTTGACTTCATTGGTATCTATTGTTTTACATTGCTTATTAATTGATATCAGATAGTCATTGAAGTACTAACCCATTGAGTTATAGCCTACATATATATTGTATTACTGTTGTCTTGTTCCGGGCAGGTGTTTTCATTTGGACATACACTTCTTTATTGGCTGATTAGCCGGCCTGTTTGACTTTGGTGGCAACCTGTGAGGGGGAAACTTTGATCTTGACTTTATACCTTAGCCTCTTCAAAATCCCAAGTTGCCGGGGACGTCTCCCCTGGGCTAACCTCCCTAAACAGAAAGAACCTCCCCATTGAGGTGACATTGGGTGGGGAAGGTTCCTGTTATGCCAGTTGGTTTCTATCCTTTAGCCTTTTACCTAAACTGCAAACTGTGCGATAACAAGCCCCCAAAACCAAATGATATATTCATCAATGAATCAGATTACAAATTCTGTTAGTTACCATAAGCTTATGTGGAAAACCCAATAAGGTTGTTGGACTAATCTGATTGGTACCATAGGTCACATAACAAATCTTGAGGGAAGGACAGGGATAGACTAAGCTCATAGCAGAAACCACCCCAAAGATACAAGATAGGTCACTACCACCTAATAGAAGAGACTACAAATGCTATGGAGGACTCGTTTCCTTCCACCAACATTACTACTCGGGCTCACTTTTTGGGGATTTATCGGGCAACTACTCACCATACCTATACCACTACTCTCACCATATAGGCTTAGACTCCAGGGTAACAGTAATTAACCACCACCTTGAATCTTTGGAACAACGAAGCTCAGAATGCTTCCACCTTGGGATTTAGGTACCCTACTACAAGGGGACTAGGGCTCACAGCGGCCATGGGGTTTCAGATCAATTTCCACCTTAACCTAACCCAAGGAAAGGACCCCATACAGGCAATCACAACTCCTACTGCAAGGAGGGTGAAATTGACTACCATCTAGGCTTCTATTATAAGGAGCCCGTGAAGGAAGGGAAGCGACCAGAAATTGGTACAAGGATTCGGGGTGACTCTTGAGATAAGAAAGTGTATGCAGGCAAAATAAAGTGGGATTGGGATGAAACTTGAATGGCTGATGGTAGTTTTCATTATTGCCTTTGCTTTCCTAGGAATGGGTCAGTTTCCTGTCCAATTTCTTATCGAGATGAAGAGTCTGATGCGAGGGTGCATCATACATAGATAAATATGTGAATTCCCCAGGGGAATCAAATGAGCAATTGAACCAATTGAACGATCGAAGTGCGAAAAATGCATTGTTTATCAGATATTTAATCACGTTGACCTCACAAATCTACATACCCAATTATTGAACGCTATGAACATCCCAAAGCCCTTAATGGGAGCACTTTACGACCCTTACCAGGTGCAGAACCATACTAAACTGAGTTTATCGGCATTGGCTGGGTCGAAATCAGACTAAGCTCTTAGATATGTTCCAATGTTCATGGGAGGCATAGGTTGGGTGGCCTCTTAGATCCCTTCGGAGGAGAATTGTCGGTCAGAAAAAGTTCAAGCATCGAACTTGGTTACATTAGTTAGTGTTGACTTACCGTCTTCCTCTGAGGAATCACGCTACAACTCACTACACGTATCAGTTCATCAGAAGTGATTGATCTCCATATGGTAATAGTATGCGAGTGAACCCGTCAGGAAAAGATTAGGTGGTGTTGGAAGCCTTCGGGTGAGCAGCTCCTACTGATAGATCAAACAGAATGTCAATATCGATCAATAACAGGAACGAGCGAAAATGCCAACCCCGCACCAGGTGAACATGATGAGTGATACATAATCTCGTGTAGGGTCTGCTTGATGTAGGTGTTTTACATGTAAAACAAATTTGAAGTGTTTGATCTCCTCCTTTGGTGTGTAATTTTCTCCAAAGGGTGAAGAGCAGCCATGAAAGCTTCATCCCCGTCCGACATGTCTGTGAGTTAACTGGTTGGAAAGGTAGGGTGCTCTGTTTTCTCATACTCCGCAAAGTCACTGAGAAAGAGTCAATTCTACGGGGTGATATTGAGTGCGTGGCTACGGGTAAAGTGGCATTCAACCGTGTATTGGGTGGGCCATGCATTTAGTTCCCACCTCGCCGATAGATAAAGGGTCTATAAGCACCACATGACACCCGTGGAAGACGGGGTAACGTTATGTTAAACGGGTCGGGTCGCCTATCGGCTCGGGGAAGTACCACATCATTTGATAAATATATATTATGAGTATGAGAATAGACTATTGAAATGAGATCATCAGTGAAATAACCTCATGAATTTACCTATTGAAATTACATCATAAATTGGCTAGGGTGCATCGTAGAATAAACATTAATACGTAATTCCCTCGTGTTAGGAGCCTTGGCATTACGCGTGGATGTGATTAATGTGAAGGGATCAAATGGGAACTCCTAGGTATATGTCTAACTGTGTAGACCTTTGCTTGATGATGAGATGAGTGGCATTCGGTTGGATGTTAGATGGATTCTTAGTTCTGTTGTTTGGTTCAGTACAAGCTAGTGAGTGAAGTATCTCTATATACAATGCTTTTCGGTGTCGGTCAATATGAGATCCTTACCCAAATCACTATATAAAGATTGAATCGACAGGGAATGAAAGATTTTGTCTACCATCCATCTGAACCCACCCTATAAGCCATCTATTTGTAAAGTAAAGGGAACTATATAGGAAGACGGAACCCAAAGAAGACGGAGAGAGAGCAGAACATAACCCTGAAAAACAGCAAGTCAAGGCCATAGAAACCATAAAGAATTCCAACTTATCTATAATCTGTCTATACAAGGTAATAAAGGGGGTATGTATAAGGGGGATCAACCCCTAGCTTCTATTTCTAAAGTGAAATGGTAGAATTCAGAATGAGTACATGATGTTACTAGAGTTACTTCATAAGACTCTCTTTATCAAATAATCCTTTCTAATCCCTTCATAAGACTATCTAATCCTACTCTTACTCATACTTCCTAAATACCCAATACACAACTCTCTCATAAGTCCTAATCTAATCCCTACTACTCCTTACGGACTCTTACTTTTATCCATTTATTCCTCTATCCTTTCTATCAATACTATAATCTATATATCCTATCTATCTAATCGATATTTCCTATCTATAAAGACTCTAATCTAGATATCTTATATTCTAATTCCTAAATATATTAATACCTATATTCTAAATCCTAATTCCTATCTTATTCCTACTCCATAAGTTGCTCTGTAGTTCCTTGATTCCTTAAGTGAAAAGATAGAGGAAGATTGAATTGAAGGGTCGTGGTGTGTTGGTATTTATTGGTTAGCATGAATATGTGTTTGCTACTGCATTACAGATCCTTTATGGTTGATGAAGAGAAGATGAGCTTTAAGCCTAGTGTCGAATGGTGATAGGATCGGGATAGGAGGCGAGGTCTGGATGGGTGACTTGATCTATATAAACTGGATCACTTATCTAAAGTAGCTAAGAATAATTCCTATCCTTCTATTTCCTATGCATGCCTTGGAAATATTACAGAGTTAAGAATCAGTTGAACAAGACTATATATCTATTTCCTAAAGACTCTAGTTTCTAGTTCTAAAGGCAGCTCCTCCCTCTTGTTGTTAGAAAGCAAGGAATATACGTGGTAAGGAAGGAAGGCCAGGATCAAATAAATGGTAGTGGTTTATATGGTTTATTGCTTCGCATTCATACCCCTTCCACTTCTAACTGTTTCCTAAGTATTTGAATTGGTGCACCCTAGCTACTTCCTGTCTCAAAGACTAAGGTGGGTAGAAAAGGCTGAGTGTAGCTGTCATTTAATTAGGTGGTAGTGTAGCTGTCATTTAATCAGGTGGTAATGAAATCTGTGAGTGGAGCATGTGGTAATGTGAGATCAAGCGTGGGAGGGAGCGGGGAGTAGACAAAATGTGATGAGTGGAGTAGATGAGTTGGTAGCTGCTCTTTCTGAACGAAGTAGCTAGAGAAACTGAGTTTAATTGCTGCTCTTTCTGAGTGAAATAGCGTTAGAATTAGTGGGAGGGGAAGTGCGTGGAAACAGAAATAACACCGTGGTACCGTTTCCGGTTCACTGTTGCTTGCTCTTCGGTGATACGTTGCTTAAATGGCCTTCTCTTTCCTACTCATACTTATTCTAACCTTTCCGTATAATACTTATTATTTCCAACAAAGAGAATCTAATTCCTATTGCTACAGAAGAAAAAGGTGTAGGTACCTTCACTTTAATAAATAGAGGCAATAAAGTGGCTTTAGACCGAACATAGACATAATTATTGTTATCTCTGCTTGGTAACCTGATATGCATTGTTAAATAAATCATATAGGACCAGTAAGAGAAAGTTCTGATGTCTGATCGGTTCCAACTACTACTCATCATTCATAAAGGAAAGGACACATGATTTGATTTTAGTTGCTGCTCATTTCTAGCTTCAATTGTTAGTCAAATCAGTGTGATTGGTACCTCCTATAATTGGTGAAAAAGAAGTGTTTTCAGGTAGTTGAATGATCATACGATATAGAATAATGACTGATCATATGATGTTTACTGCTTTGGATAAATACTTACAAATATTATCTTAGACTAGCTTGGTTATTGAAACTACTACTTTCAATATCTAGCTTTCTTTTACTCCTCATCAACTACAACTGGGACTCCAACTCTTTAACTGATGCTTAGACTTTGACTGGTGCTATTGGGACTCATCTATTCGTGCTTATACTTGGTCGTCTACTGGTGCTGGTTCTTCAATTGGATCTACTGCATCTAGATAAACTGCTATTAGTGTTGGTTAAATGGGTACATAAACTAGCTAACTCTGCTACTAGCTCTCGAGCTGGCTTTGGAACTTATTCAAGGTAAGCTGTTGGTGCTCTAGGTGCTGCTTATGATGGTGAATCAACTAACTAATAAACTAGATCAACTTTAGGATATTGAAAGTATCAATAACTTCTGCTTAGTAAAGGCTTTCTTTTGGATTAGGGATTAGCTGGGGGAAATCCCCCAAACCCCCTTATCGTAACGCTAAAGCATCCAGCTTCTAGTTCTGCTTTTATCTTTACTTCTTCTCCTGCTTTTGGCTATCGATCTGGCTCTTCTTGCTATTTATAACTAATATAAAATACTAATAAGCTTTATGCTTTCTTTCTTGCTAAATCAAACGAATCACCTATTCTCTAACTAACAACTCTTGCATAAAGGAGATAGGCCAGATTATCTCTCTCACATTTACCACATTTAACATAGCGAAACTCACGATGCTACTTCCCTATATCTTAATATGGTACTCTAAAAGATAGATAGAAGCAAGGCTTAGGTAAGAACGTATGATATTACTAATAAGGAATTGAAAGACTAGAAGAAGGTGGAAAGAATTCTTATATTACTTAGAAGGAATTAGATTACTTTATCAAATTCATCAGGGATATTTCTTTATATAACTCCTTATATTAGAATAGAAATTCTATTTATTTATAGAGAGAAGAAAAAGGTTAAAAGGTATTTCAATCAATTAGTAGGGATTAGTAAGTAAAAGTATTAGGTCTTTGAAATAGACTCTTATAAATAGTATTAGCTTTCTTGGTCTTAGACAAAGTTATATTCTTCAGGGATTATAAGTCTTATACTTAACTAACAATATCTTTACTCTATCAATCGAATCTTTATTATCTCATCAATCTATTATTATATCTATATATCTCTATTAGGGGTTAGGTACGAACCTCCCCAACTCCTTAGTATCTTAGACTGAACTAGAACTAGCTTTATTACTTGAACTATAACTCTTATACTTCCTTCATACTAACTCCTTACTTCCCTCAAGGAAACTACTAGAAATCTATTACTATCTAACAAACAATAGGAGTGAGGTACGAACCTCCCCAACACACAGATAAAATAAATCTAAAACTTTATCAGCAACAACAAGAAGCTAGAACTTCTCCATCATTAGAAACAACCGGTATCTATTACGAACTATATAAACTTATGCTTTTGTTAACAATACTCTTAAAGGAATAGATCACTTCTCAGATTATTAGGAAACTCCTATAACTCTAGAAGGAATCAAAGTGTCAATTTGAAAAACTTCTTTAGCCAGCCTGTATCACATCAAATTCCCTATGGCTTCTTAGGGAGACTTAACTGTCATTTTTGTCATTTTGGTTGCTTTTTGGAAATTGAAAGTTTAGTAAATCGAGTAGAAATGAATAGAAATGTTATTAAGACGAAACACCCTAGCTAGTTTCTAATAGCAAGTATAGTTGAGTTGGCATAATGATGAACATAGGTTAGTTAGTATTTCCAGATGTTCATGAATCATAGTTGAATTAGTATTTCCAGATGTTAATGATTGCCTAAGCTGCTATCATAAAATATTATTGTTGTTGGTTCAGTCTTTCATGCTGTCTATCCAATCAAAGAATATATAACCTAAGTTCCGGACACACCACTTTCGATAGGAGCAAGATCAGCTTGCCTGGGTAGGTAAGGTGATCGATCATAAAGCCATTCATTATAAACATAAAGTTGTTGTTTGTCCCTCATGAATTCATGGTTAACCCCACTCGTACAACCCGAAGAAGAAATCATAAAGGTTAGTGCCTCTCTATAGAAGCTATAAGAAATAATACAAGGTTAGTTCGGAAGGCCGACCAAAGGGAGGATAGCCCTACCTAGACTGAGGTAGCAAGTGGCAGTCGTAAAACTAAGTAATAAATCATGAAGTCGGGGGTAACTAATAAATTAGAATAGGGCATTTCGTAAGGAATTCCGAGGAGAGAAGATCGATGCGGGTAAGGAATGGGTCCAATCAAATCATAGGGTAGCCTTTCCTTTGCACCTTTTGTAACTAATAGGTCCTAGCTTGATTGGGTTTGCAGCGGAGCAGAGGTGCTTTATATGTGCAAAAGGCGGAGCGGAGCAGCAGAAAATCAATTCATAGGTTAGGTGGTCCCTTCATGTGGTTTCATAGGTAATTCATGGGTCCAAGAAAAAATAGGGTAGGGTAGGTGAGTTCATAGAGCAAGGTAGGTTAGGGGAAGGTGCGGTCTCCCATGATAAACATCAAGAAGTAGTGGTTGGTATCCACTCATGGTTGGTAGGCCTGCCTTCTTCCCGTCTACAAGCTAAAAGAAAAGAAAAAGGTAATGAATGGTCTTGTTTCTTGGTTTCCCTACTACTTGTGTCATGCTTCCCTAAACCAATGACGGGGGCCAGTTTCATGATGAGTAGGACTTCCACCACTTGAAGTAGATAGAAAGGGACCATCATGTCTTGGGTAGTAGGAACTAAATGAAGTGGCTGCCCCATCCCATATTTGTAACTTAATGGTTCCACCATTGGTTCCGCTGCTCAATCACAATATTGAACCTTTTTGCACTAGCTATTAGGATATTTTGTATGATTCACCCTAGCTTGAGAGCCTTTCCTTTCCAGTTTACCACACTACTCTAGAGTAGGAAGGATTACTAGGAACATGCTCAATAATATTATGCAGATCATTTTCAAATGAACTATGATCAATGTTGTCCCTTCCTTTTCCAGGTCTAAAAGCAAACTATCCCTGTTGCTATTCTCCTGCTTGTTCTTGGTTAGTCAGTCAAATGATGTATACTCCCTCTCCACTCTAAAAGTATCGCTACAGGGTCTTTCACTTGCTTGCCTTAAAGCAATTAACACAATCCCCAATCTCACTATGCTAAGGGTTTAAGTTGGTTGGAACTCATTATCCTGTCGGGTTCCAGTTCTAAAAGCATAATCCAAGTCTCTTGTGCTAAGGTCAGTCAAGTAGCGTTGTTTCCTATGCTATCAAAATGGTTATGACCGAGTATCCTGGGCTTGTTGGTTACCCCTTGCATTGTTGGCATTACCAAAGCAGGAGAGTGGCTTTAGGTATATTCCCTTTAGTGTGTGAGATCTTCTCTCACTCCCAATCCAACAAAGGGTTGTTGTATGTGTAATTCCCGCAGTTCACTTTCCAAGTCGCCACGTCCTCAATCTTTGCTTCAATTTATGGATGTTGCACCCCATGCATGTCTAATACCCTTAAATTCATCTTTATGCACCATGTCTAAAGCTAACCAACCAACTAAAAAGCCATTCCTCCTTAGACTGATATCTGAGATAGGCAGGGGTTAGCGCTAAAAGGAACTCCAAGAGAGATATCGTGTTTATATTAGAGTTATTATAATATCCTTGTCATCCCCGTTCATCTATTTACAAGCAACCCACCCTGAATCAATTGTCACCCCCGGCCCCGCACACACCGTGAGCTCAGGTTGTTGCTTTGCTATGCTATGCTATGCACTTTAGAGGTCTCATGGCTTCTTGTTAACCCCGATAGGCATGTTGCCGTCCTTATACACACTTGCAAACGTGAGCTAAGTCCTGCTCACTTAGTGTGTCCTCGGAGGCACAATGCCTAGGTTCAAAGTCCACGCTGTCACTTTGACTTGAACCTCTTCCATCTAGGCTAACTCCTAGGGAAG
>ML791794.1:0-28904 GCA_009831015.1 Picea engelmannii
GAAAATACAAAGGATAGATAAAAACATTCTACCTAAAAAGGTTAAGGCTTTACTTTTCCCTAACTCAATTTAAGCTCAAATAACACAATGGGTCCCCACTTAAGTGGTTTATTATGAACTTTGAGATTTGGAGGGTCAACCCAAAATTATGACTAATTTGGGATTTGAAACAAAATCCTTATACGATTCAAATATGGACATAAATATATAAAATTAAGTTTACAAGAAATCTTTGGGTTGATCATCTCTTGCTAGTTGTATCCTCCCCTTTTGTAGTCAAGGATTTTTTTTTTATTATTATTATATTTATTTTTTAATTCAAATGCTTTGCTAACTTTGTCCATTGTCAAGGTTGGGTTTTCTCCTAATGCCTCATTTTGCTTTGTTGTATCAATCATTCATTTACACTTGCACATATTCCTCCTTGTGGTCTTTATCTTCAAATGTCCTCAAATTCTCATATGATTCCTTTTCTCCTCAAATTCTCATAGGACTCCTTTTCTCCTAAATATCATTATGTGCAATCAAGTTTCTCTTTCCTTTTTTCACTTTTTGAAATTCCTTGTGGCAAGTCTTTTTGAGGATTAAATGTGTTTTTGATTCTATTTATGCTTCATGGTTGTCATCATTAGATTGTTCATGTCTCAATAGAACTTGCAATCGAAGTCAACATTCTTATATGTAGAGGTTTGGTGCCATGAGCACCTTAATCTAAGGCTATCTTATCATAATATCCTTCACTTAAGGTGCAAGTATAGTTACCACCTTCAAACTTGGTTTCTTCATAAAGGATAAATTTACTCAAAGAATTGTTAATTGCTTCCATGGTCTCCTCTTCACATAAATGCAAGGGGAGATTTTAGGATCTCACACAGACAAGGGTATTAGAAAATGTCATGGTTATTATGTGAACTTTACCACAAAACCATGGTACATCATCCAAGCCTCTCTCTATTTTCATTGAAGCAAACCATGAAGAAACCCTTTACACATAAACCAATCATGAAAACCTTTACCCATTATGTGTATTACAACACAATCAACTCCTCACTTTGTCATGCCACAACAAATTTCTTCTGTAATACCAATCTGTAACATACCCATACCAATAATCTTGAAAAGAGTTTCTCTGATACCAATATGTCATGTACCCTATTGGGCTCCATTTTTGTCATAATTATCCACCCAATAAAGTCATTATCCTTAAACCATTTCCCACGTTTCACTGATGATATGCATCCATTTACACCATAAACCTTCATTATTCACGATTATACATCCTGTGTGGTTAATACATCGTTTTTCTATGTTTTTAGTGATTAAAGATGACTATATCATAGTTTTACTAATGATAGTTTATGAAGTGTGTTCAATTCATGTACCATTAGTGTAGTTCTTGTACCCGACATTACAAATTAGCCTATTGGTGCAACTCCAAGAGAAAATTGAGAACATGGGTTTTCTCTATAGCAGCGTTGTCATGCTCTCTTGGAGCTTAAGACACAACCATGTAGCACGTGTGGACCTCCAACTCAAAAACAATAGTTCAACCCAATCTGGCAACAATTTTCGAACAACAGATTTGCAACACAATTCTTGGGCAAATGAAGACGAATCTGAAGATTCTAAAACATGGCTTTTGTTCCTAATATGACAAATTGAGTAGAAAATGGGTTGTTTTCAAAATAATCTATGGTTTGAGAGTTATGCTCGGTTCTTCAGCACCAATCTTCCCAATTTGCATTATTTGCCCAGATTTGTAAAAAATCCAAAATTGTCTATTTTCCAAATCGCAAATAATTTGTCCAAGTTTGGAAAGGTTGTTTTGATTCAGTTCTATCTTCTCCTCAAGTGTATAAATCAAGGTATGGAGAGGGTCATCTTCCCAAATTGCATTATTTGCCCAGATTTGTAAAAAAGCCAAAATTGTCTATTTTCCAAATTGCAATTAATTTGTCCAAGTTTGGGAAGGTTGTTTTGATTCGGTTCTATCTTCTCCTCAAGTCAATAAATCAAGGTATGGAGAGGGTCATTATCCACGGATTAGGTTTTAGGAGAGGGAATCATTCTTGTAAGATCCAAGGAGTTTATTGCTTCCCTTTTGTAACTAGAGTTTAATCGAAAGAGAATTGAAGTTTGTTGATCTGCTACACAACAATCTAGCTTGAGTTCGCCTTCCAAGCACGTTTCCCAAGTCGAGAAGGGCCCCTCGACCCAGGTAACGTCCTGCTATTCTTATTTTCTCAATGTACTTGCAACATTGTTAATTTGTTTTGCATTTTAATTCATGTCTAGTTAGATTGCTTTCTAGTTCTGCCATGCACCTTCTTTTAATTTATTTTAAAACTCAGACATTCTTTCAAGTGTTATACCTGTGTTTCTATTCAATTTATAGTTCATGAATTTTCCCACTCATTTTGATAATCAATCTGCCACATTCACATTCCAGATTATGTTTCTAGCTTTGTTCATGCGATAATCCTTATTGCTAATGGCATTTCCACCAACCCAATTCACTGTGCAATTATTCCATACACTTAGCCATTTGATTGCCTTCCAATTGCTATCAAATTTCACTCTCATTCAATTCTCATCCATTCCTAAATCGCCACACACTTTTCTGTTTATTTCCAATGCTCTTTTATCGATCACATCCAAATTCATTTCTGGAACCTCATGATTCACCTCCTTTCGACTTGCATTCAGTTCTCCTTTGCTTCTAGGTCATTACGCCTCTTTTCCAACCTCGATCACCCACTACTCCTTTCACTCCTATCGCCCAAATATCTACATTTCTAATGATGTTCATAAATAACTTAGTTACAGAAAATAGAGTGTTTTTTTGACCATCAAGTGTTTTCTTTTATTCCCTGTCCAAAACATAAAAAATCTAACAAAACATAAACCCCCCTTTCCCTATTTGCAACCTTCCTCTTTCACTCTTCAGCGATTGATTGTTTCTCATACAAGTCATTGTGAATTTCCTCTTCCATATTCATCTTTACATTTCATCAATAAAATTAGCTTCAGTTTGTGCTCATTAAACATGATTGTTAAAAGGTAATCGCAGAAGTGACTCTCTTCATCCCAATGTTTACTCTTGTGCAGATCTATATGCTTGATTTGAATATCTAGTTGTGTAAAAGGACATTCCTTATTCCTTCTTCCTCTTCTCATTCCTTTATACATTCACTTTATTTTATGTTTAAGAAGGTTGATTCATTTAAAGAGAAACATTATACACGGTCTTTCGAAAATAGAGAATAAAGGTTCTCTTCCTTCTCCTCATTCATTCAACCTTTCTTAAGTATTTACCATCTCTTATTTCCATTCCTCACCATGTATTCTTCTTGATTTCCTTCTTATTATTCCTTCATTGTATTTTGTATTCACTTGATGAAAGGTCTTGAGTTTGGCCTTGAGATTTTAGAGTGTGCTTACATTGATTGAAAGTTAATTTGCATTGCTTTGATTTAATTTCTTGTAGCACTACAAGAAATAATCATCGAAGGACTAAGACATTAGTTAGCTACTCTCGCAAAGTTGCATGAACATTTGTACATGAAAGATTGTAACTCTGAGCCTATATAACATTTATTGTCCCATGTCCTAGTGATACATTCCTTGGTGTTGCTTTAGAATAGTTTATCACTTTTCTTGCTTTGCTTTCTTTGCATGATTTTGCTTGTAGTTGTCGGCATTAGGATAGTTATCCTCTGATCTTTCATTTCCTATGCTTGCACCTCAAAGTATATGAAATCCCAGATTGCTAGATTAAATGTCAAGGATTTATACATTTAAATAACCCAACATACATGCTTCTTGGGTATCTCTAAATTCGCCTTCCTAGGAAAATTTAAATCTTATGATACCATTCTTATGAATAAGGAACTTGATAAACACACATGAAATTAACATGAAATATGCATGATTGTAAAAGATACATTAAACAGACCATGCACAACAATTAATCAATGACAAGCATGATTTAAACATATCACAAAGATAATATTAAATACACATCAGAATTAAATATGAACACAAACAAAACACGTTGAGAACTTATCTTTTAAATAATCAATCCACTAACTGGTTGTAGACATCTGACGTTCCACCCAACCATAGGCTATGTTGCACATAAAATCTTTGCAACATACCACCTCCAAGTCGAGGATATGAATCCACAAGGATGGGTCCTATGTCAACTCTCATTTTATCAAACCAATCAAAAATCAACTCTCAGAGTTTCTCAACTACACAACAATCCCAGTTTACCAACTCTCTTTCCCCTTCAACCTACATAACCCAAACAGATGAACCCCCTTCTCTGCAATGGAATCCCTTAGGATGTTCCACCTCTTTCTAGGGCTCTTAGTGCTATTGGTTAGGAAATCTCAATGTTGGAACTCCAAATATTCTCAAATGTGGATGATCCTTTCACAAATGTCAACATTCTCATGAACACAAGCATTGATACCTTGCTAGAATACCAGTAGTTCCTACAACCAAACTAGACATGTATCACTACCTTCAACCATTTGTTTTCCATGCCCCGAACCTAGAACAAGAGTGAAAAAATGAATGAACGAAGAACAAAAATGATCCAACAATGAATGTCCAAACCTACACAAAACAAGAACTGGGTTTTAATAATCACCTCCAAGGCATAACATGGCCTCCTAAAGAAGCTCACGTGATCCTTCTCCTTCTCACTAAAATTGAGGTGGGTAAATAAAATAAAATAATAAAAGGCTTATCCCCCTTTATCCCCCCTCTTTTGTGGAATCATATCCCCCTATAACTCTTGTCCTTGTCTGTCTCGCAACTAATGACGTACTTTATTAATAAAAATATTCAAAGTATTACATTTCCTAGGCTCTCCGACGTTTTCAAATTTACAAGCTCTCTGGCCTTTCATTGATAAACAAAATACATTATTAATTATGGGGACTCAAAACTGAGGTATTACATTCCCCTCCCACTTATTTTGGTATTGTCCTCGGTGCATATACAAAAAGAAATCAAAATTTCAAGAGTTTTCAAAAGCATGTACTCTTCCCGCATGGCATCCTCATGCTCCCAAGTAGCATCGTCAAGACCGTAACAAGTCCATTGAACCTTACCAATCCTATCGCTTGATTTTGGAGCACTTTGACCTTCATGTCCAATATGCGTAGTGATTGGACCTGAAAGTCTCATTCTGGCTCGACCTGAATTAGATTCCCATCAATTGTTAGGGATTGAGTGTAACCCGATACGAAGCAAACAAACAAAATTGTAGATAATCAAAGAGGACTAACCTTCAAATAACACAAGTGGTGTCTAAAGACATCGTTACAACACTCAGGCACGATGCATTGTGATCTAAACATCACAATTCATATTGAAAACACACAACATGTTCAGTATTAGCGTACAATACGCTAGTATCGCTTATATCATGCTTGTCACACACTTGTAATGACCCATCGGGTCTACTATTTATAGCCTCAATATCTAACCAACTTCCTTGGAATCAAGAAGATCTTATCCACATAAGGCTGTCAATGGTTAGGGTTGACTACGTCAAATCTACGTTGTCTAGTCAGCTTGACAAGGATGCTCGACCCAACCGTCCATGTGTCCAACTAGTAATCGATTGCTCGCTTGGTCAATCCACCGACCGACTATCTTCAACTATTGATCGTCTGTTCGACCAACAAGCTTGTCGAATACTCAACCAACTGATGTAGATATATGATCAATCACCTGACCAACTGTTTCGAGTTGTGGGTCAACCACCCACCTCATTGATTCTAGGAGAATTGTGATGAAACATCAAAACCTGAAGTTCCAACAACCCCTCCCCCCATCAACACACAACTCTAAAGATTTAGGAGGTGAAATTAAGTCACTAGGACACTCCCCCATAATTGCAGCTTCCTGAAGCCAAAGCATCGGATGGAGCTTGATAAACTTAGCTTTGGATAAAGGCTTTGTAAAGATATTGACAATTTGATCATATGTCTACAATAAACAAG
Organism: Picea engelmannii; assembly: GCA_009831015.1. NCBI lineage: Eukaryota > Viridiplantae > Streptophyta > Pinopsida > Pinales > Pinaceae > Picea > Picea engelmannii. The sequence goes on from ML791794.1 coordinate 6,021, forward strand.
TGAGACAATGTTCTCATGAACCAATTGTCTCAAATAGTGAGCATAGAACTCAATATATTTCATCTTACTGTATGAAACAATGATTTCAACAACTTGAATGACACTATGATTATCGCAGTAAAGTGTAGTCAAGGTCTGTATGAGAAATCCAAGTTCACACAAGAATTGGTGAATCCATACTGCCTTTATATCTGCATGAACAAATCCATGATATTTTGCTTCTGTAGTTGTTGTAGGATAAATCAGTAAATGCGGACATAAACTAATCTCCCTAGATCCACCTAGATCTAGAACAAAACAAGACATAACATGGTGCTTTCCCTAGGCTATAATCATTGAATTTACTACCAAACAAAAGATGAGAGACATACCTTTAAATGTCGCTTCCTTATATCTTTGTTGTTCCTGTTTCACTCCGCTGCTCTTGTGATACTGATCTTGTAGTGAGACACAAACCAACCAAAGTGAAAGTAATAGAAGTATATTCAATGACAACCTATGCATGTGATCAAGGAATTATGCAATAAAATAAAGACAATTCTATGGGAAAGAAGCATGCCACTGTATTATATTAAATAATAGGAAGAGAGATTACAACTGGATGCCTTGATGTTGTCAGGTTCCTTCCAACAATTCCTTGCTTCCCACACACTTCTTGCTTCAATGGGTTATGAGACTGTGTATCTGATAGCTATTCACAATCTATCTTGACAAAACAAAACTCAAAGCCAACATAAATTTCCCAAGCTCAATCCAACTCAAGCTCAAGCTAACTTTCTCCATGAGAGCTCCTCTCCTTTTATAAGTTGAATAGGATAAGGTAAGGAGGTTAGGATGATCCCACTAAATCATGAAAGCGAGTAATATCCAAACGATTCGGAGGCCACCTCACCATAGAATCTTCTCCTTCTAGAAGCATCGAGAAAATGCTCATTTTTCCCACGTACGAAGGTCGTCGCACCCTAGCAGTAATGCAGCATGCGGAAACTCCGCGACCTAGCTATAGTGCAACATGCGGAAATCGGGCATTTACACACCCTATGTATAAAGCAACCTGCGGAAATCCTGCTTAATAGAGTTTTTACAAAGGAAAATCCAATTTCTTCTCTCAGGCAAAGTTCTTCTCCCTTCTTTCTTCGGGAATTCAAGCCACTGACCCCTCTGAAGGCAACATATAGGTTTACATCATTAACGGTCATAGTGGTGACGAAAATAATGTGTAACAGAGAGCCCCCCAAAGTATGAAGTTAGAACATAGTGATAGCTAAAATACTTTGTCGAGTGTGTGTAGGGAACAAGGAACACGTCGGTCGGAAATCTGCCAACAAACAAGGAAATACAGTACAATAATATATCATCACTGAGGTAGGAATTCCCATACTCATAATACAAATGACTCAAAGCATAAATGTCGACATGTGAAGATCCATGTCAAGTAATACATGCCATGGCCACCAAACATACACTATGGATCCATGCCATTATGACTCAAATCTGAATGTAGCCACAAAAAATACACTGTGGATCTATGTGTTAAAGACTCAAATTTGAACATAGCCACGAGATATACAATGTGGATCCATGCAACAATACAAACTGAATTTACTCCAACGCAACCTGAATATGTCAGAAAAGATCCAGGGTCTTCATCTCCACCACTCTATAGTAAGAATCTAGCCATGTGATTACAGGTACTGAAGTCGAGCATGGTAGAAACCACCTGATTACCGGTCATTAGTGTATATCGTTAAGAAGTGTGAGGGAAATCACCATTATTTTCAATGACTCCCAAGGTACTCTAGTACAATCCAACGAATGTGAATTAATGAGTTGAGGTCGAACACTCGGCGGAATCTTCTGATCAGGGGTCAATAATGAAAACCCACTGTCGAAAGCGAGGAAACCTGCCATTGAGGCATGCAAGTTCCAAGGTACCAATTAGTTTCTAAGTCTAATTCCTGGATAATTAGTTGAAGTCGATAGGAAAAGACTCGTCACAGGAGGGCCTTAATGTATCCCACATCAATGACATGAAACAGGTAACAAGATTTGAAGTAGATCATAGTAACAAGTGATTCCAGACTGACTCAGGGATGGTCGACGCAATAGAAGGCTTAAGGACTGCAGAAATGATTGACACAATAGAAGGCTTTCCAGGTTGAACTTCTCTTTAAACATATTGACGACACGACAATTGTCTTGGAAACACTGACTCAACAACAGGGATCACGAACCAATTTTTAATCTTATAAAGGAGTATGATCAAGAGATAAGCGTATTTTCCAATCTAGACACAAGGCGAGTGAAAGGGTGTCATGTTCAAAAGAGACTCTTCCATAGAATACAGGTTTAGACACATTTCTTTCCCAATTTTTCCCCCACCATTTCTGGCGAGTACCTCTTTATTTTTACGCAATCTTGAAGAGGATAACATATGATTGTAATGTAAGCTCATCCTTTGGATGAGTCCCTCAAAGTATGTTTAATGAACCTTAGGAAGGAGTGGTTTGGTCCCATATGGGCCTTTTGATATTTGTTTAATGAGTCCTAAGATATAAAACTTGAGGGTTTTTCATGTTTAGAGAGTCTGAAAAATACTTAAAGAGAACTCTCTCAGTTTCTTTTTTGTAAAGTAGTCTAATGAGACCGAAAAAAAGATAAATTATCGCTCAACAGATGCACTTTCTAATACTTTAACAAGTGTGAAAAGAACAAGATCGCTCGACAATCTTTTCATGTTTAGAGAGTCTGAAAAGAGCTTAAAGGGAACTCCAGGGGGTTCCTTTTCGTATAACCTTTACGAGTCCTAAAAAGTGATAAAAGGTTTCTCGGTTACATTCTCATTGATTTACGAGCACGAGAAAGAACAAAGACTAAGCTCGGTAACTTATTCTCATGTATTTACGAGCATGAGAAAGAACAAAGACTAAGTTCGTGATTGTTTTCATTTTTACGCAAGCTTTAAAACAAAACAAAACTATGCTTGGCCCTGGTTTCAATTTTACACAAGCTTGAACCATAGGAAACTATGCTTGGGGTAGGTGGTTTCATTTTTACACAAACTTGAACCATAGAAAAATATGCTTGCGACTTCCCAACGCATGGTTGGTACTTAGCCCCCAGCGTAAGAAGCTAGTGGCTCAACTTCAGCATGAAGTCTAGAGGCTGGAAGCATTGCCCCCCACAAGCTTCGTTTCGTCCAACTGCAAAGGCGGAGGAAAGGAAGCTTCAAATACTAGACGAAGGACTTGACTCAACATAGAGGGGGAAGTTGTTTCATGTTTTAACGAGCTTGACACAGGATAAGAACTATGCTCGAGAATATTGGTTCAATCCCTAGACCTCTGTTTCATTTTTTAACGAGCTTGAAATCTGAAAACCATGCTCAAGGCTGGTTTCATTTTTTAACGAGATTGAAATAAAAAAATCATGCTCATGGCTGGTTTCATTTTTTTAACGAGCTTGAAATCGGAAAATCATGCTCATAAGCTCTCTTCTTGATCACGGCTTCCAAGAGGACAAATTTCTGGAAGGACACCATGTCAAGGGACAAACCTCGGTCATGGCCTCCAAGAGATCTTCACTTGATGGAAGAAACACACTCTGGAAGAAACACATGTCTAAGGCCGTGATAGGGGTAAGGAGATTAGGATCCAATAGCCCTACCAAAGAGATTACCATGTCAACTACCAGATCTAATTCATAGGAGACTGATCTTACAGTAAGAGGTTCATCTTCATTAGCAACTGAAGGCATGGGAGACAATGCCACATAATTGACCTGTGGCAGGGGCGATACCGTCTGCATACAAGAACCATTTAGGGAGGTCATTCAGTCAAGACCGATGAATGAAAGTTGATCAATAGTCACAATTCTTCGATCGTGATGGAAAGATATCACACGAAAAAGAGTGGACACAATAACTTTCGTGGCATAGACATAATCCCGCCCAAGGAGTAAAGTGAAATCCAAGGGGTCTTGGACCACCATGACATCAATAAAGACAGTTTTCCCTCCCAAAGCTACAGGAAACTGAGGAAGGGTCCCTAAAGGTTGATTGGTTCTTCTGTTAAAAGCTAACAGATTCTGCGTAACCGATGCAAGATGAGGACAACCCAAAGCTTTCTAAGCAAAAGAGGACAAAATACTAACGGACGCACCTTCATCTATCAACATCTGAGGAACGTCCCGACCACAAACTTGCACTGTAATATGGAAAGGAATGTGAGAGGGGAGACGAGGTCCAGTTAGCACACCCCAATCAAAACGGATGGCCTCATTGCTTGGAGGGGGTTCCACGGGAGAAGGAGGAATACCCCCCGGCATGGTAGAGTCTGTATCAATGAGAAAAACATGGGCAGTATCGGGTTTACTCTCCAGCGGGAGAGTAGGATAGACCGATGACGAGATCAGATCGACCACATGGGTTTATTCTCCAAGAGGAGAATGGGGTCGATGGGTGGAAAAAAATCGACCACTTGGGTGTCACTCTCTAACAGGAGAGTGGGACTGACAGAGGATGGGATCGAATCAACCACTTGGGTTTCACTCTGTAACGAGAGAGTGGGATCGTCTGAGGATGGGGTCGGATCGACCACTTGGTCAACTGGTTCGACTAAGGACGTGACCGGGTTGACTACATGATCAACCAGATTGACCGACGAAGGGGCCAGATTGATCACTCCATCAACTACAGGTGGGTTGAGAGTAAGCTTGTTATAAGCAACTGAAAGTTGAGGTTGTAAAATAGTCATGTCTTCCAGGAATTTCGAGGCTTCTTCCATATGAGGGCAAAGATGAGTTATATGACGCCCTTTGCATAACATACACGGGAACTTGGCTCTACTTTTCTTCTTCCCAACTATATCATGACTAGTCGACGGGAGGTCATCGACATGTTGTTCAAAGGCTAACGACACGGGTTGGCGAGGGTGTGTAGACCATGCTTCTATAACCTTGGATAGACCAGGGCAATCCTTAAGAAGATGGATACCCTTGCAAAGCCTGCAAGGGTACTTGGGTTTACGGGTTGTTTGGGTGTTCTTGGCATCATCAACACTCCCAACACGATCAACAATAACTGGTTTCTTTCCAACATGTCTGGCAGTGGTGGGAAGTGTGGATCCTTGCTTATTTTTCTTCTTCTTCTTCTTCCTTTTCTTCTCCTTCTTATTCACCGAGTCACTAGCTTGAGAGATTTCACTCGATGAAGAAGATGAAATGGAAGAAGACCTTGAAAGTGAAGAAGGTGAAGAAGATCTTACTGGTGAAGAAGGTGAAGGATCAACATGAGGTTGATGCTCTTGGGGGGAAGTGCTTACRACCGAAGCACTTACTACATTTGGGATTACCTAAGTGGAAAACAACCACAYCGACAATCYAATAGTGAGACCTGGAAGGCTCAAARTAGYGATGTGAGGAGGACCAATGTTTCCATAAGAAGGAAAAATAAAAGGTTCCCCTGGAGCAGGGGTTCCTTCATTGGTCATTTYAGGRAYCGAYGCCATCAAATAAAGATCCAATYTAGACTCCGCTAGGGAAWAMAAACAACACACRCAAAAAATCTAGGAAGCAAACARACCCTTCTTACAATGAAAGCACTAGTTGGTGATGAAATCCARYGTCRTGGGAACAAAGTAAGAAGGGGCTGAKATAGAGTGGGTGGAAAAGYTACGTTGATGACCTGCTTAACGGAYTTACACCCTGGTGCAAKCTCCCACACATAATCGTGGGTATACCCTCCAAGGAGCCYGAGTGAGTTTGGCCAACGTCGATTCCAGGTACCATGAAGAMTTKCCCCTCCAYAGTCACCTCRTGTAAAGACCCTAAAGAGATATCCCACTAAGGTTACCAATTACTWCARCRATGYCTGGGGAAACARTCGACARTCYGATCCAYRCGCAAAGGCAGGGTATCTAGCCCGAAATCAAATKKAAAGGCTTCCACTCATCATTGTGGGTATACCTTCAAGCAACCCCCATAATACGTGCAATCTCTACACCAAGACCAACAAAGCAGGGTGAGTAACTCTGCCAGTCTCAATGCGACCTCGTGATTGACCCTTGTGTTAGAAGGGCTTCCCAGGACAAAATGTAATAAGTGGATTTATCTCTCTCTAACTCAAGATTCTATGTTTGTTTGTAGCTTTGGAAAGTTATCTTTCACACCTATTCCAAATCCCTATAACTAATCTAATGTAGGTTTGTTACCAGAAAATATAAAAATGTCTAATCAATTTTTATAAGCGCTTTATTTTAAGACTGTAATTACTCAAGAGGAAAATGGCGTGGACAATATGGTGTTTTGACCGACTCGAAAGTTATGCAAAGAGATGAAGATGCAATATTTTCATTTCGATGAAAGCTACGCTACGAGAAGGAGAAAACATTTATCATTCCCAGATACAAAATGTCGCAAAAATTTATTAAGCTTATCAATATCAAGATTCTCAAGAAATGAGAAAAAAAAACTATACACCAAGAATCATGCAATTTCAGTACTTCAAATGCAAGGAAGCCCCCAATCTAATATAAGGAAAGAAATTGCAATTTTTTGTTTCAAAGAGACACTAAAACAAATAGAAAATCACTTCAAAACAAAAACAACCCAAACTAAGTTTCTCTTTTAACACGATTTATTCAGAAAAAGAAGTATTCTTTCACTAAACAATTCTAAAGAAAAACACTGCTTTGTAACTGAAAGACACTCAAATCAAGAGACCAAATCTTTCAAAAGCCAACAAAGCAAAAATAAGTTAAATATGGCTGAAAGCAGATTCAAATTTTGTCAAGCTGACTGTAATCAGACCCAACAAATCACCCCAGAACCATGGCATAGAACTGGGCAGGGAAAACCACCAAAAAACAAATTTTTTCACAATCGTCGTAGGCTGGAAGCCTAACACAGTGTGTAAATCCTTGCTCGCCACATGCCAGATATGGATAGGGTGCAGAGTTTCCACACTGTTATAAATAGGTAGGGTGTGGAAATCCCAAGTCACTGCACTGTTCCTCAAAGCAGAGTGCGGAAATCAAACAAAAATGGAAAAAAAATAAATTTTAAGAAGGTTTTCCAATGAATTTTAACAGTCAGAGAGTCAAGCTGGATCTTCCAGTGTCTTAGAAAACAGAAACCAAGCAATCAAAGCAAGAAAGCAAGACAAACTAGGAAAACATTTCGTTCCCCAGTGGAGTCGCCAATTTTGTTGTAGGATAAATCGGTAAATGTGGACATAAACTAATCTTCCTAGATCCACCTAGATCTAGAACAAAACAAGACATAACATGGCGCTTTCCATAGGCTCTAATCATCGAATTTACCACCAAAGAAAAGATGAGAGACATACCTTTAAATGTGGCTTGCTTATATCTTTGTTGTTCATGTTTCGCTCCGGTTCTCTTGTGATACTGATCCTGTAGTGAGACACAAACCAACCAAAGTGAAATCAATATAAGTATATTCAATGACAACCTATGCATATGATCAAGGAATTATGCAATAAAATAAAGATAATTCTATGGGAAAGAAGCATGCCACTGTATTATATTAAATAATAGGAAGAGAGATTACAACCGGATGCCTTGACGTCGTCAGGTGCCTTCCAACAATTCCTTGCTTCCCACACACTTCTTTCTCCAATGGATTATGAGACCGTGTATCTGATAGATACTCACAATCTATCTTGACAAAGCAAAACTCAAAGCCAACATAAATTTCCCAAGCTCAATCCAACTCAAGCTCAAGCTAACTTTCTCCATGAGAGCTCCTCTCCTTTTATAAGTTGAAGAGGATAAGGTAAGGAGGTTAGGATGATCCCACTAAATCATGAAAGCGAGTAAGATCTAAACCGTTTGGAGGCCACCTCAACATAGAAGCTTATCCTTCTAGAAGCATCGAGAAAATGCTCGTTTTTTCCCACGTACAAAGGCCACCGCACCCTAGTTGTAATGTAGCCTGCGGAAACTCTGCGACCTAGCTATAATGCAACCTGCGAAATTCAGGCATTTACGCACCCTATGTATAGAGAAACCTGCGTAAATCCTCCTTAATAGGGTTTTTACAAAGGAAAATCTAATTTCTTCTCTTAGGCAAAGTTCTTCTCCCTTCTTTCTTCAGGAATTCAGGCCACTGATCCCTCTGAAGGCAATAGATAGGTTTACATCATTATCGGTCATAGTGGTGACGAAAATAATGTGTAACAATAGTCAACATGAGGACTACTTTTTGTTTCTTACACAACCAACCAATGGTCTAGTGTTGAAGTGAAACACATAGCCAGAAGTAGAATTTAAATCATCATTGTCGCCTGCCCAGTCAAAGTCGGTGAACCCTACCAACAAATATGAACATCGACAATACTTGATACCAAGATGAGTGGTACCCTTGAGATAATGAACAATCCTTTTAACTTATTTCTATTGGCTTTCTTTGGGATCTTGCATCAAACGAGAAACCACACTAACAACAACGGAAATGTCAAGTTGAACATGAGTAAGATAAATGAGACTGTCGACCAGTTGTCGATAAAGAGTAGCATCGACTTTGGGGGTTTGAAAAGTTTCACTCAACTTAATTCTAGAATGAAAAGGGGTAGCACACGACTTACAATCTTCCATCTTAAAACAAGTCAAAATATCCATTACATATTTAGATTGAGAAACAAAAAAACCATCAGACAATGGTAATACTTGAAGACAAAAAAAATAGTGCAAAATACTAAGATTTGTCATGTCAAAGGAGTCAGCAAGTTGTTTCTTCAATCTAAGAATGAGATCAATTTTATTGCCAGTTATGATATGGTCATCAACATATACAACAATAATCAAAGTGTCTCCATGAGTATCGAGTACATATAAATTATGACCAGATTCACAACGTTTGTAACTAAGTCGAAGAAATAAATTTTTGATCTTAGCATACCAAGATTTGGGAGCTTGATTCAAACCACAAAGAGACTTTTGAAGTTGACACATCAAGGTAGAATTAGTCACAAAACTAGGAGGTTGTTCCGTGAAAATTTCTTGAAATAGGTCACCATGAAGGAAACCACTCTTCACATCCATCTGGTGGATCTTCCATCCAAATCAAGTAGCAAGGGAAAGGATCATTCAAACAAAGTTCATCTTCGCAACATGGGAAAATGTCTCAGTGTAGTTGATGCCTTCTTGTTGAGAAAATCCCTTTGCAACAAAGTGAGCTTTATGACATTCAATAACACCTTCAAAGGTAAATTTGGTATTGTAGACCCATCGATACTTCATAATGTTTTTCCCTTGAGGACGGGGAAGTAAATCCCAAGTGTGATTCTTCAACAGAAAATCCATTTTTGCCTGCATAGCCTACTCCCATTCAAGTTGTCCTTGTGCATCTGAATAGGTAACATGTTTAAAGTACACAATTCATCAAGGCAACATTGGCATGCTACTTGTGGCTACAAGTTTGTCATCCTGAAGAAGCATCACCGACATCAAGACCAACAACTTCAATTTTCCTGGCAACCCATTTGGGTAGACAAGAAAGGGGTGGAATGATGTTGACCACAAAAGGTCAATCAAAAGTCATAATAGTTTTAGTCGACGGAGATAGTGGACCAGTCGAAACAAAAATTGACGGACCAATCGACTTGAAGGTTGATGGCTTAGTCGAAACATGAACAAAGGTCGACTGTCTAGTCGAATGACTAAAAAACATAACAGGAGAACCAAAGTCAGAAACAACATGAAAGTGATCATCTTGTGGTAGTCCAAAGGAGGCATTCAAAAACTTGATGCCAACAGACTTCTAATCAAACTATACATTTCTACTGATAATGATATGTTGTTTGATAGGGTCAAACAACCGATAGGATTTAGACTGTCTAGAGTAGCCATCATGATGCAAGCATGACTATATGAATCCAATTTATTTATGCAATCATCAAAAATATGATCCCATGCAACACATCCAAACACATGGAGGTAGCCGAATGAGGGATTCCTTCCACACCATCGTTCAACTGGAGTCGTCGAAGGAATAAATCTAGTCGGATGCGATTGAGCAAATTGTTTGCATAATAAACAACTTTGGCCCAAAAGCAAAGAGACAAATATTTTTCCCACAAAAGACATCTAGCCATTTCGACTAATGTCTGATTCTTGTGTTCTGGAACACCATTATGTTGAGGAGTGTGAGGAATCAATTCCTTCCAATCAATACCAGACCGAACCAAGTATCTTCAAAACGTTAATTCACATACTCACCACCATTTTTTGATCTCAAGCACTTAATGGGTCAACCACGTTGCTTTTCAACAAAGACCTTGAATTATTTGAAGTTTTCAAAGACAATATTCTTGTTTTTCAGGAAATAAACCTTACTGAAATGCGAGAGATCATCAATAAAGGTCAAAATATACCTTGCACCTGCTAAGGAAGATAGAGTGATGCAATAGATATCACTGTGAACCAACACTTAAAGGTTATGTGCTCGCCACGACTTTACCATAGTTGAAGGGTGTTTGATGATGCTTTCCAAGCAACCAACCATATCCATTACAAATTCCATCAGGGGGGGGGGGGGGGNTGTAGGATAACAACCATATTTTGAGTTTCCATTGACTGCAAAATTTGAAAATTTAGGTGTTCAAGTTCATGCCAAGTTCAACTTCGTTTGTTAGTGTGAGAAATAAGAGTAGTTAGTTCATATTTGGGTCGAGTCATGTCACAAAACTTATACAAATTTCCTTTGGGTCGAGAAACCCTATGGTGACAATTGACCGACCTTTCTTCAAATATCAAGCAAAGAAACGATCTAGCCAAAACTCCACAATATTACCTGGCCATGTTAACTGGGAAATTGACAACAATTTAGACTAAGGTTCGGTACATGATAGATGTCATTCTCCCATGTCGATAAGGAACATCATCGCGAACAACAATGTCGAGAGAAAATTCATCAACAACATAGATATTTCTCTCCATAACTTTTTATAAGGACATGAACAAGGAAGCGTCTTTAGCCATATGATGAGTCCAACCAGAATCAACTACCCATTCATTATGCACAGAATGAGAAAGCAATGCTTTAGAAGTTATGAATTAGAAGGTGAAATTATCAGCGAATCGACGAACAATCGACACTCCTACTTGAAGGCGCTTGACCTTCTCTTCTAAGTCATCTCTCTTCTTGGAGTAGTCTCTTTCCACATGTCCAGTCTTTCCATAGTACTGACGTGTCTTGTTCTTTCAATTTGTGTAGGGTACATATGTCTACCCTTTAGGTTTCTGGTAGAGGTATCCAGGTCTTTCTATAGGGGTATCAAACCATCCTCTTTCCTTGTTATTAGACTTTCTCTTTTCCTTGAGCAAGTGAGCTTGGTGTTTTCCACCAAGCTTGCCTTCATCAATAAATCTGTGTTGATCAATGATTAGTAAACCACATAAAGCTTCAAAGGTGTAATCCTTACCATCTTCCTTGTGTACCTACCAATTGGTGCAAAAATTTGAAACAAACACATTGAATGGTGTTCTCAAATTCACTAGGACCAACTCCACGAGTTGTCTGTCTTTCTTCAGATAATTCTTTCTAGGTTCACCCAGTTTCAACCATAGCTCCTGTATGTGCACCAATTAGTCCTCGATTATGTCTAAAGAATGAGGATCAAGAGAAATCAACTCTTTCTCCAATTGCATGACATGACTTTCATCGACTCTGTCAAATAGATACTTCAACTTCGTCCAGACTTAATGAGGGAAGATGATTCCGCTAATGTGAAATCAAATCTCCCATGACATATATGTCATGATGACCCCCATAACCTCATCCTCTGTCCCATCAACAATGAATTTTTCTTGATCGTTTGTTGGATCTGGAATCATAGTCTTCATGTATTACCACAATCCTTTACTCTTCGGTAGGGTTTCCATGTCTAGTGCCCATACTACATAATTTGATCCATTCAAAATAATAGGATTGATCTTTGAATCCATCTTTGATAACTTGGCAGATCTCATCTGTTTCCACAGGTTACAGTCAACAAATCATCATCCCATAGTTAATCACACAACGTATCTGACTCAACAATATTTGTAGACAACAGGAAATTCCACAACCAATCACTCTGATACCATGTTGGGGATTGGCTGTAACCTAATACGAAACAAATAAACAGAACTGTAGTTAATCGAAGAGGACTAACCTTCAAAGAACACAGGTGGTGTCTAAAGACATTGTTACAACACTTAAGCACAATGCATTATGATATGAACATCACAATGCATATTGAACACACATAACATGATTAGTATTGGTGTACAATACACTTGTATCACGCTTGTCACTCACTTGTAATGACCCACCAGGTCTGCTATTTATAGCCTCAGGATCTAACCAACTTCCTTGGAATCAAGAATATCTTATCCACATAAAACCATCAGTGGATAGAGTTGACTCCATGAAATTTGCATTGTCTAGTCAGCTCGACAAGGATGCATGGCCCGACTTTCGATGCATCCAACTCATAACAGATTGCTTGGTTGGTTGATCCATAAATTGAATTTATTCGACTGTTGGTCGACTGTCTGGCCGATAGGCTTTTCGACTACTTGACCGACTGATGTAGATATATGGTCGATCGCCCGACCCACTATTTCCATATGTTGGTCGACCGCCTTACTGACTAATTCTATGAGAAGTGTGATGAACAATTAGAACCTGAGGTTCCAACATCAATAACATGGTTAGGATCATGCACATACTTTGTAAACAAAGAGACATGAAATACATTATGCACATTCATGGAAGAAGGAAATGCAAGCATGTATGCAAATGGCCCTATTTTGTCCACTATCTCAAATGCACCACAGAATCTGGTTTCCAGCTTAGTAAAACTACCAAAATTCAATGAACTCTTCTTGGGCTTCACTTTCAAAAGTGCATGCTCTCCCACTTTAAATTCTCTAGTTTTCACGTTCTTATTTGCATAACTCTTCTTCCTAACTTGTGCTCCTTTCAAATTATTCTTAATTTTAACCATCCAGTCTTCCATTTTCTTGAGTAATTATGGCCCAAGTACCACTTTGTCTTTTGGGTTTTCCCAACTCACTAGAGTATTTTTTTCTCTACCATACAAAGCTTCAAATGGATTCATATTCAATGAAGCTTGATACCCATTATTGTAGGAAAACTCAACCAAATGAAAGTAATCTTCCCACTTCCCATTTCCTCTCCGAGATTGGCAATGATTGTAGCAAACCCCTTGGGTGTATATACTCACGTTTCATTCTCTGACATTCCATACATCCAACAATGTAATCAACAACATCCTTCTTCATTCATGGCCAAAAGTTTTGGCTTCTTAATGCTGCAATTGTTTTATGGTAATCAGGATGTTCAACATATGGAACACTATGCATTTCTTTTAGCACCAAATTCCCGAGTTCTCGGAAATCAAGAACATAAATTATATTTTTATGCATAAGCACTCCATATTTTCCCATCTCATACTCTTTAAATCTGTGATATACATCTTCCTGTTGTAATATTTCTTTTACATGTAGGTATTGTTGGTCTGTAACAACAACATTTACAATTATGCTCTTTAAATACGACTGATGCATGCTAATAGATGTGACATACATGAGATGTACTCTTCTGCTGAGAGCATCAACAACTTTGTTTTCTTTTCCTTTGATATGTTTGATGTCAAAGTCATATTCACTTAAAAAATCCAGTCATCTTGTTTGTCTAGTATTTAAAGTTGGTTGCTCAAAAATATATTTTAGAATATTGTGGTATGTGTTTAACTCGAATTTCTTCCCCATTAAATAATGTCTCCACATATTCAATGCATGAACTATGGAAACAAAGTTCCAAATCATGCGATGCATAATTTCTCTCATGTTCTTTAAGCTCTCTAGACTCGTAACCAATGACATGTTCATTCTCAATGAGGATTCCACCAAGTCCTTCATTGCACACATATGTATATAACACAAAATTCTCATTTGGGTCAACGATATTCAATATAGATGCACTAGTAAGTAGATCTTTGAATAAATTAAAATTTTATTCACATTTGGTTGTCCATTCAAATTTAATTCCCTTATTTTGCAAAGAAGTGATGGGATGAACAACCTTAGAGAATCCCACTATAAATCTTTTGTAGTATCCGGCTAATCCCATAAAATATATGACTTATGAAGCATTCCTTGGTGTTGGCCATCCTCTAATGGCTTCAATCTTCTCTGGAATTACTGTTATACCTCCCCTTGAAATAATGTGCCCCAAATAATGGATCTGCTTTTGGTTAAAAGAGCACTTTCTTAGCTTGGAATAAATTTGGTGTTCCCTTAGCACTTGTAGTACCAACTTCAAGCAATGTTCATGTTCTTCTTTTGAATTGGAATAAATAAGTATGTCATCCAAGAACACTATGAAAAACATATACATATAAATTTTGAATATGCCATTAATCAAGAACATAAATAAAATTCATGTATTGGTTAAGCCCAATGGCACCACTACAAATTAATAATGCCCATGCATGGTTCTAAAAGGTTTCTTATTGATGCTTTCTTCCTTGATTCTCACCTCATGATATCACGATCTCAAGTCTATCTTTGAGAATATATTTTATGCTCTTAGATAATCGAAGAGGTCATCAATTATGTGTAGAGGGTACTTGTTCTTCATCGTGGATTTATTCAGCTGTCTAAAGTGAATTCACAACCTCAACATTCCATATTTCATTTTAACAAAGAGTATTGGTGTTCCCCAGGGTGAAATACTTGGGTGTATGTACCCTTTCTTCAAAAGTTCTTCCAACTACATTTGTATTTCTTTTAATTTTGGTGTACTCATTATATAAGGAGTTTTTGACACTAGAGAAGCTCCTGGTACTAAATCAATAGAGAAATCTATATCCCTCTTTGGTGGCAATCCTAGTATTTATTTGGAAACATCTTCAAACTCTTGCAATACTGGAAAATATTCAAGGCTTGGCTCTTTGGTCTTTTCTAGATTCTCTACATGAGCTGCATACAACTGACATCCTTTTTTGAAACATCTCTTTAGTTGTAAGGTTGAAATCTCCCTGATAGAAATGGGTCTTGGAATTTCTTTCAGAGTGCTTTGTTGCCCTTCTTCATCAAGACATGTAAATGTCTTATTGTGAAAATATAGGATAACATGATGTTTGTCTAACCGATCTATTCCAATTAGTATATCATAAGATCCCAATGATATGTTATTAAGGTCAGCACTGATATTCACTCCATTCAGATTTATTAGATAATCTCCGACAATCTCATTGATCCTTCTTTTGGTTCCAATGGTTGGTTGAACCAACCATGATTTTTCAAGCTTACTTTTCTTCAAATGAAATCTATCCACTATTTTAGGATCAATGTAACTATGGATTTCTCCTGAATCAATTAAAATAGAAACAAGATTATGTATTATCTTACCTTCCACCTCAATCATAAGGGATTGGTGCTCTGCTTGTCAATCATCCAAGGCTACATCTATCCTTGGAATATCTCTACCCATGTCTTCCACTGTAGGAACCTCCTAGATGTTGTGTGGTGTCTTCATTTTGTCTTCTCCGTGAGGGAAATCCTTGTACTTGTGTTCTTCTTTACATCCCGAACATTTGATTGGTGGTCTTCCCCTTTTTGTTGAGGATTCTTCCATCTTGGTTTCATTCTTAGCAGGATGATTTTGTTGATATGTGCTAGGACTGTTTTTTATTGAAAGGAGGTTTGAATACCTTCCTTCTTTGATCATATTTCTCCTTATTCTTATCCTTCCAAGATTTTTGAAAAGACTCTCTACCTTTATCTTTCTCTTACATGTAATTATCCTTTCTAATGGGTTTTGCCAAAGTTTTGGGTTCATCAAATTAATGTTTGTCTTTATAGAAATATGGAAATCCAGTTAGAAACCTTTGTATTTTTACCTTCTCCTCTTTGATAAAGCCCACATACCTCAACAACTCCACGAACTTCTTTTCATATTCTTCCATGATCGTGATTCACAAATTGAGTTCAAAGAACTCTCACATCTTCTTGTCATAATAGTTCTATTAAAGATACTCCTTCTGGAAATATTTCTTGAATTGTTCGAAGAGATTTTGTTCTCGTCAATATGCTTAACTTGCTTCAACTTATTCCACCAAAGAGAAACTTTTCCATGCAAATGGTATTTGGAAACCATGACTTCTAAGTTAGAAGAGAAGTTGTGCAACTGAAAATATTTCCTCATTCCTAGCAACCAGGCTTCAACATCATCTCCCCTTTTTCTTTCACCATCAAAGGTTGGTGGCATAATCTTCCTAAGATCTTATTGTAACCCGCATGACTCATATCTTATTCTTTGATACATAACAAGGGAAACTTATGGGTTGTTTCTTGACTCTCAAGATGCATAAGAATTCCTGGATGAATGAGTAGGTGAGTAGTGATGTATATGAGTTCTACTAGTACTTCTTGAGTGATTGGATCTTCTATAATTATCTTTTATTGCATGATTTATTCCTTCTTCCTCATGTCTTGAACTAGATCCATTCTTCACTTGCCCCTGCAACTGGTTTAGGATTTCCATCAACTGAGTGTTTATTTAGTTCTACTCCTCATGTGATCTCATTATCTTCTCATTTTTAGCTCTATAAATTTGCACCTCCATTCTCAAACTTTTCATAGTCTATACCCATTTTGTTGGATCCACTCTGTTCCTGTGTCCATTAGATTTTGTCTTTGCATTGCCCACACTGATGTGTTGGCCTTTGGAATCTATCTCATGACTATAGGCTCCCTCTGCATCCTCCATGTCTCTTATTTTAAATCCTGAGCTTGAACTAATATGCTTATGGTACTAATCATGCAAAATGTGCAAGCGACCATTTTTGTTAGAATTAGGTATATTATTAAAAAATTGTTAATTAATGCTACATGTGATTCTTCTTCTCCATTCATGAAGAATCCTATCACACTTCTCCAAATTTTGATATTTCAAGATGATTCTTCTCTAAATCATATTTCCTATGACTATTCTTATGCCCCAATTGAATCTCCAAGCTAAAAATTATTGCTTCTCGAAAAATCCATTTCCACCCAATTTATACACTTTCTCCACTGGTGCAATTTTACTAGGAGGCCCACTTCTATCAACTGCGTAAGAAAATACATCAAGAACCAACGAAACTTATATATCGTGCATTGATATTATTCATTATGTTGAACACATGACAACTTTCATATTCTCCATATATTGTTCTAGTAAGATTCCATAACAATTTGGAATTTGCAACTTTGCCATTATTACAAAAAAAAATTAGACCTAGAATTTTCGCAAAATTGGTTATCTCCCAAACCGTGCACTTATAGAAAAACTTCACTAAAGTAAATTTGTATGGATTGATGAGCAAGTAAAAAGTTGAGTACATAAAATTTTCCAATTTTGTGATTTGGGGTTGCTATGGGGAAATTACCCCTAAACTGGGTCTAAAAAATAGGCAGAGCGATAACTCCCTTAAAAGACTGATCTACCTTTAATTTGCCCCAAACCATCTAGGCTAAGTGATAAGAGAAAGAGATAAGAGAATGTTAATGAATGCACCTTCAATTCTTATGGTTGATGCATACCTCTCTTGGTTGTTGCTTCCTCCTAGATCACAAATCTCCTCCCAAAGATGACCTGCAAGGGGTTAAGAGTATAATGCAACAACATCTACAATCTCTAATGATCACTTTAACAGCCTAAATATATATATAAATGCTCAAATTAGCAAGAACATGTAAACATAGGGTTTTGGGACAAGGATAATCTCTTTTATTCAAATTCAAGATAAAAAAGGTTACAATCTTTGCTGGCGACCGCTCTACGAACCAAGTCTGGGCTCCTTGTTGCGGCTCCAAGTGCATCAATCCCAAATTATATTCTCACAACCAACATACCATCAAGGGAAGGAGGAAGGGTTGCATAGGGAGAATGGTTGGAGGGGAAGCTGAGGCTAAAACGTAGAGCAAGATGCAAATCTTGGGCAATGAAAGGGAAGGGATTTTGGCATAGTTTTCTTATTCTCTTGTTCATGTGCCTAAATGAATCCCCAAGACCTCTTTTATATGAGAAAAAGATGGCTATTTGGTTTGGGGATGGGCTATAAGGGGTAAAATGGTTAGGAAACCCTCCATAGCCCGTAAACTTCGCCGAATTTCGTGCAATTTTATATTTTTTGCAACTTTTGGAGGTAAACGCGGGATAAATAGCATGAAACTCGCATACACTATGCAGGATAAATAACATGCAGCTTGTGTGTGTACGCAGTCTATTAGTGCAACATGACACGTACACTATCCAAAAAATGGATTTTTATAAGGAAGCCTCAACAATATTTTTGGCGAAGTATGCAAATGGATGGGTCAATGTCTTGGATGCATAGATGTGCCATTTTTGGACGATAACAAATGCCCCCTAATGTTTGAGGTTGGAAGAGAAATTGATGGTCGAAATACATTACAATATCTTTACACAGTGGGAAGGCACGAAGTTGAGTGAGCCCGAGACGAGTGTTCGTGAGCATGTCATCTACAAAATAATTATAATCTCTCCAAGGTGAGCATACCCATGCTCGGGATGAACTAAGCATGGATGCCAATCAAGCACATTGCAAATCCATGTCATATATATAGTAATCATGTCTACACAACTAATGTGTATGCCAATAAAAGTGTAGCTATGAACAATACACAACAGATCTACGTCTCAAAATCATTTGAAGATATACAGGTACAATATGATATGCATCTTCAGGAAGCATCGACGTCTATGGATGGAGATGAGAAATTCATAGCTTGAGCAACAAATTCAAGATCTTCCAAACTTAGGTAGGAGTACAATAGGAGTGTAAGACTCACTACTCTGAGGTCTTCGACATGTCATCGGGGAAAGGTCGGAGGATCTCGATCATTAGGCACATGAATTCATTGATTCTGAATCTGAACTTGACTGGACTCTCAGGATGGCCAACTCATGAAAGTCAAGAGATCAACTGCAAAATGGCTGACTCAGGTTGGATAAAACTTCCCTTTGAAAAAATAACGACAAAATAATGAGACTCGGGTAACATATTATTAATATAAGTCTGTGATATAGGAGGCACCACAAACTCTCTATATGTTTGGACGAGTAACCAAACAGAGGAGGACACAACTCTATGTAACGAGAACAATTTCCTAAGTTCATACTAGATCCCAATGCTTGGAGAACAAACAAAAGGATGTGCTTTGTCCAAGGTCATCTATCTTGCTGTCGATAAAAGAAAATCTATATCTCGTCCCCTCTTTTTGGAATATTTGATTTTTTTTTCTTTTTCAAAATTTTAACGAGCTTGAAAAAGAATAAAAGAATGATATGTTACGAAGGAGGAACAAGTGTCATGGGTAAGTAAACTAGTTCCAAGCACATGGAACATATTTATACTCAGTGCAAGGAGACGTGTGCAGGATAAGGACACTCGAGAAGATTCCTCCATGTGTCAAGGTTTCATATTGCAAGGGGAAAAAGTGCTACAAGGCTTGTATTTAAGGAATGCTTTGAAGGTTCAGTTAATAGCAACATGAAGCCGACATTAGATGAAAGATGCAAGGATGAGACATGCGATGTGATTAATTATGAAAAAACAAGACTCCATCCATGTGAAGTTTTACGAGCACAGAGAAGGTAAGCTCAATGGTTTTTCTTGTTTAGAGAGTCTGGAAAACACTAAAAGAAGACTCTAGAGTGTTCCTTTTTCGTAGTTAGTCCAATTAGTTCAAAAAAGGGTTAAACTTATACCGAAAGGATGTCTCTTCAAAACCATTTTAACGAGTGTGACCGAGACAAGATCACTCGACTATCTTTTCAATTTTAAGGAGTCTAAAAAGAGCTTAACTATGGACTCACAACCTTTTTCCAAGTTTAGTCTCCTTAGCCCAAAAAAATATAAAATATAACTTAGGAGAACTCTCTTGGAGAGACATGTCTCCCGAGGCGTACCTTTTTTTTGGAAAAAGGGTTAAACTTATACCAAATAGATATTCCTTTTGGACCAATTAACGAGTGTGAAAGGAACAAGGTCACTCGACAATCTTTTCATATTTAGGGAGTCTGAAAAGACCTTAACTATAGACTCCGAGGGGGTTCCTTTTTCTTAGATAATCTCCAAGGCCCAAAAAAGTGATAAACCAAAACCAGGGAGAATGGCCCTTTTTAAAAAAATTAGTCCCTCGGGCCCAAAAAGGGTTAAAACTTAAACTTATGCCTGAGAATAATCTCCTAGTGAATTGAAGCTCCTAGGGCATACCTTTATTCGTAAATTAACCATCCATATTGAAAAATAGATAAAATACCATTATGCAGATGTGCCTTCAAATTTTAGTTTGACGAGCGTGAAGGGGAACAAGATCGCTCGACAATATTTTCAATTTTAGAGAGTCTGAAAAGGGCTTAAAGAAGACTCTAGGGGGGATTGTTTTCTTAAGTAATCCAAATGAGACCGAAAAGAATAAATATTCTCTTTTTAGATGTTGCTTTCAAAGTTTAAGTGAGCTTGAAAGACAACAAACTATGCTCTTGGGGAGTCCCTCA
This sequence comes from Picea engelmannii, assembly GCA_009831015.1. NCBI lineage: Eukaryota > Viridiplantae > Streptophyta > Pinopsida > Pinales > Pinaceae > Picea > Picea engelmannii. Next base: position 26,622 of record ML791794.1, read on the forward strand.
GGTAAGAGCCAAAAAATATGAAGAAGAATGGGGCTTCAACACACAACAATGGTAGGACTAAAGGGACTCCCAATCCTATGGAAAAAACTCACAGCATAGACGTCGAAATGCAACAAAGGATCTACCTGGGGCATCCATGTAGAGGAAGTCTCTACCACCTAATTACGACACTTCTAAAGCAACATAGAATGTTCTGTGTCGTACTTCGATGGGATCGACCCTATGGCAAAGCATAAAAAGTCAACAACATGGAAGATGCAAGGTGATGAGAACCTAACTTATATGCAAATGTCGAAAAACAACTTTACCACAGGATGATGTGAGTGTAACCCATCTCATAAAAACACCAAACTAAAAGAAAATGTTCATAAGAACGACCCAAATATATCTCAAAAAGAAACTCAAGTACACACCAAGCCAAGAATAGGGAAAAAGAGAAGCAAATTGGGGCAAAAAAGAGCTGAAAAATTATATAAATAGGGGTAGACAACTCGTTTTAACCATTTCAAATTGGAGAATAACCAAAAAGCCAAAAAACCCTCTTCTTTAAAACACGAGTTCAAGGAGCTATGGTGGACAAAATATATTCAAACATGAACCAAGTAAGTACAAAAGACCTCTCTCATCCTTTCCATTCATCATTTATTGTCTTTTTAATTGCTTAGAGGGTGCACGTCCTAGTAAAAAGATTGGGTCTGTGTGTATGCGGGTTGTCCACGCTCAACATGCGTATATACGTGGGCAAAGTAACACTTAGCTCGCATACATACGCGACTGTCTTAAAGACAACCCGCGTACATCTTTTTAAGCTTTCAAAAAAAATGAAACAAGGGACTAACCTCACAAACTTTTATGCAACAAGATGCATGTTCACTGGTGAAAGAGAGAACATGAGGAGTTATATGTCTTGGTAGAGGAGGATCCAGGGTCCATTGCCATGCTTAAGCAGTGTGGCATGTGGAAGTTCTTTCAGTGTCCATTCACGAGGGCACAACCTAGGTTATTAAACCATTAGATAGAGTATTGGCACCCAAACGCAGAGGACTTCATGCGAGAGGGCCAATCATTGACTATGATGATAGATGATATATACCTTTTGAATGACCTCTCCAAGAGGGGGGAACCGATTAACTTGAGGACCTTTCCTCCAGAAACACACAACACAGAAGACTATATTGGCATGTACTACGAGGCTGGCACTGAGAAAGTAGGATCTCATGTTCCAATTCGTAAGATCATAAGCCTCAACCTCCGGATAGTACTTTACATGATTGGGCGGATCACGGGCTCCACAACACTTCATCATCCTTCACGTGCACAAATTCATTGTGCAACTTAGTGTCTACATGCTACCATCTTTGACTGGAGCATTGCAATGATCACATGTATGAAAAAAAAATTGATTGAATGCCAAAGAAGAACAAACAAGAACTTCAGGTTTAGGACAGTGTTGTGCACATTCTCTTTCGAGAGAGTGCCAAGCCTTAGCCCTCAAGAGACAGTACAAGACCATATTGCCTCCTTTCCAACAATATGCAGGTGGGCAGCGTTGTTGCCTTGACAGGGTGCAGGGAGAGTACATGAGGTCTTCGATGACACATTCTTTGACTGGTGGGCCCCTCAAATTCCTGTGATCGGGGACTACCCCTACGCATGGATCATTTTCCTGAAGGATTTTGATATGCCTATTCCCCTTGGCGAGGAGCGTGGAGAGATAGGTACACATTTTTTTTCGAGTTATTTTTTATTTTTATTTTTTTTTAAATATTATCCCTTTTTATGGTAACGTCAAAGTACTAACTCATTGATTTGTTATATACAGACGTGGGACCGGTACGACTATCCAAATTCGCTAGGACCAGATGTTGTCCTCGAGCGGATGTCATACTAGCAATAACGAGATGACCAACAGTCGTAGGAGGACCACCAACCGAAGAGGCTAAGAGAGTATTGCGACGAGTAGAGAGAAACTTGACAACTCTCACTTGTGCAGTGCCGATGACAGAGATAGAGGACCTTCCACCCATGCAGCCGCATGTTGTAGGGGTGCCCAGAACTTGGGTTCAGTTGTTCGGGTGTCTTGTGAACGTCGTACTTCATTATACCAGGGCCAACTAGCCTAGGCCTTAGCTAGCACTGGACCACATATGTGCCAAGGGAACCTTTTGTACTCTCTTATGTAGTGAGGGATTGAGCCTAGCGATGTATACCGGCTCTATTTGAGGCTTTATGGCCCACTTTTGTAATTATGACATTATTTTTTGAATACATTTTTAAATATGT
>ML791794.1:29004-46351 GCA_009831015.1 Picea engelmannii
ATACTCTTTAAATCTGTGATATACATCTTCCTGTTGTAATATTTCTTTTACATGTAGGTATTGTTGGTCTGTAACAACAACATTTACAATTATGCTCTTTAAATACGACTGATGCATGCTAATAGATGTGACATACATGAGATGTACTCTTCTGCTGAGAGCATCAACAACTTTGTTTTCTTTTCCTTTGATATGTTTGATGTCAAAGTCATATTCACTTAAAAAATCCAGTCATCTTGTTTGTCTAGTATTTAAAGTTGGTTGCTCAAAAATATATTTTAGAATATTGTGGTATGTGTTTAACTCGAATTTCTTCCCCATTAAATAATGTCTCCACATATTCAATGCATGAACTATGGAAACAAAGTTCCAAATCATGCGATGCATAATTTCTCTCATGTTCTTTAAGCTCTCTAGACTCGTAACCAATGACATGTTCATTCTCAATGAGGATTCCACCAAGTCCTTCATTGCACACATATGTATATAACACAAAATTCTCATTTGGGTCAACGATATTCAATATAGATGCACTAGTAAGTAGATCTTTGAATAAATTAAAATTTTATTCACATTTGGTTGTCCATTCAAATTTAATTCCCTTATTTTGCAAAGAAGTGATGGGATGAACAACCTTAGAGAATCCCACTATAAATCTTTTGTAGTATCCGGCTAATCCCATAAAATATATGACTTATGAAGCATTCCTTGGTGTTGGCCATCCTCTAATGGCTTCAATCTTCTCTGGAATTACTGTTATACCTCCCCTTGAAATAATGTGCCCCAAATAATGGATCTGCTTTTGGTTAAAAGAGCACTTTCTTAGCTTGGAATAAATTTGGTGTTCCCTTAGCACTTGTAGTACCAACTTCAAGCAATGTTCATGTTCTTCTTTTGAATTGGAATAAATAAGTATGTCATCCAAGAACACTATGAAAAACATATACATATAAATTTTGAATATGCCATTAATCAAGAACATAAATAAAATTCATGTATTGGTTAAGCCCAATGGCACCACTACAAATTAATAATGCCCATGCATGGTTCTAAAAGGTTTCTTATTGATGCTTTCTTCCTTGATTCTCACCTCATGATATCACGATCTCAAGTCTATCTTTGAGAATATATTTTATGCTCTTAGATAATCGAAGAGGTCATCAATTATGTGTAGAGGGTACTTGTTCTTCATCGTGGATTTATTCAGCTGTCTAAAGTGAATTCACAACCTCAACATTCCATATTTCATTTTAACAAAGAGTATTGGTGTTCCCCAGGGTGAAATACTTGGGTGTATGTACCCTTTCTTCAAAAGTTCTTCCAACTACATTTGTATTTCTTTTAATTTTGGTGTACTCATTATATAAGGAGTTTTTGACACTAGAGAAGCTCCTGGTACTAAATCAATAGAGAAATCTATATCCCTCTTTGGTGGCAATCCTAGTATTTATTTGGAAACATCTTCAAACTCTTGCAATACTGGAAAATATTCAAGGCTTGGCTCTTTGGTCTTTTCTAGATTCTCTACATGAGCTGCATACAACTGACATCCTTTTTTGAAACATCTCTTTAGTTGTAAGGTTGAAATCTCCCTGATAGAAATGGGTCTTGGAATTTCTTTCAGAGTGCTTTGTTGCCCTTCTTCATCAAGACATGTAAATGTCTTATTGTGAAAATATAGGATAACATGATGTTTGTCTAACCGATCTATTCCAATTAGTATATCATAAGATCCCAATGATATGTTATTAAGGTCAGCACTGATATTCACTCCATTCAGATTTATTAGATAATCTCCGACAATCTCATTGATCCTTCTTTTGGTTCCAATGGTTGGTTGAACCAACCATGATTTTTCAAGCTTACTTTTCTTCAAATGAAATCTATCCACTATTTTAGGATCAATGTAACTATGGATTTCTCCTGAATCAATTAAAATAGAAACAAGATTATGTATTATCTTACCTTCCACCTCAATCATAAGGGATTGGTGCTCTGCTTGTCAATCATCCAAGGCTACATCTATCCTTGGAATATCTCTACCCATGTCTTCCACTGTAGGAACCTCCTAGATGTTGTGTGGTGTCTTCATTTTGTCTTCTCCGTGAGGGAAATCCTTGTACTTGTGTTCTTCTTTACATCCCGAACATTTGATTGGTGGTCTTCCCCTTTTTGTTGAGGATTCTTCCATCTTGGTTTCATTCTTAGCAGGATGATTTTGTTGATATGTGCTAGGACTGTTTTTTATTGAAAGGAGGTTTGAATACCTTCCTTCTTTGATCATATTTCTCCTTATTCTTATCCTTCCAAGATTTTTGAAAAGACTCTCTACCTTTATCTTTCTCTTACATGTAATTATCCTTTCTAATGGGTTTTGCCAAAGTTTTGGGTTCATCAAATTAATGTTTGTCTTTATAGAAATATGGAAATCCAGTTAGAAACCTTTGTATTTTTACCTTCTCCTCTTTGATAAAGCCCACATACCTCAACAACTCCACGAACTTCTTTTCATATTCTTCCATGATCGTGATTCACAAATTGAGTTCAAAGAACTCTCACATCTTCTTGTCATAATAGTTCTATTAAAGATACTCCTTCTGGAAATATTTCTTGAATTGTTCGAAGAGATTTTGTTCTCGTCAATATGCTTAACTTGCTTCAACTTATTCCACCAAAGAGAAACTTTTCCATGCAAATGGTATTTGGAAACCATGACTTCTAAGTTAGAAGAGAAGTTGTGCAACTGAAAATATTTCCTCATTCCTAGCAACCAGGCTTCAACATCATCTCCCCTTTTTCTTTCACCATCAAAGGTTGGTGGCATAATCTTCCTAAGATCTTATTGTAACCCGCATGACTCATATCTTATTCTTTGATACATAACAAGGGAAACTTATGGGTTGTTTCTTGACTCTCAAGATGCATAAGAATTCCTGGATGAATGAGTAGGTGAGTAGTGATGTATATGAGTTCTACTAGTACTTCTTGAGTGATTGGATCTTCTATAATTATCTTTTATTGCATGATTTATTCCTTCTTCCTCATGTCTTGAACTAGATCCATTCTTCACTTGCCCCTGCAACTGGTTTAGGATTTCCATCAACTGAGTGTTTATTTAGTTCTACTCCTCATGTGATCTCATTATCTTCTCATTTTTAGCTCTATAAATTTGCACCTCCATTCTCAAACTTTTCATAGTCTATACCCATTTTGTTGGATCCACTCTGTTCCTGTGTCCATTAGATTTTGTCTTTGCATTGCCCACACTGATGTGTTGGCCTTTGGAATCTATCTCATGACTATAGGCTCCCTCTGCATCCTCCATGTCTCTTATTTTAAATCCTGAGCTTGAACTAATATGCTTATGGTACTAATCATGCAAAATGTGCAAGCGACCATTTTTGTTAGAATTAGGTATATTATTAAAAAATTGTTAATTAATGCTACATGTGATTCTTCTTCTCCATTCATGAAGAATCCTATCACACTTCTCCAAATTTTGATATTTCAAGATGATTCTTCTCTAAATCATATTTCCTATGACTATTCTTATGCCCCAATTGAATCTCCAAGCTAAAAATTATTGCTTCTCGAAAAATCCATTTCCACCCAATTTATACACTTTCTCCACTGGTGCAATTTTACTAGGAGGCCCACTTCTATCAACTGCGTAAGAAAATACATCAAGAACCAACGAAACTTATATATCGTGCATTGATATTATTCATTATGTTGAACACATGACAACTTTCATATTCTCCATATATTGTTCTAGTAAGATTCCATAACAATTTGGAATTTGCAACTTTGCCATTATTACAAAAAAAAATTAGACCTAGAATTTTCGCAAAATTGGTTATCTCCCAAACCGTGCACTTATAGAAAAACTTCACTAAAGTAAATTTGTATGGATTGATGAGCAAGTAAAAAGTTGAGTACATAAAATTTTCCAATTTTGTGATTTGGGGTTGCTATGGGGAAATTACCCCTAAACTGGGTCTAAAAAATAGGCAGAGCGATAACTCCCTTAAAAGACTGATCTACCTTTAATTTGCCCCAAACCATCTAGGCTAAGTGATAAGAGAAAGAGATAAGAGAATGTTAATGAATGCACCTTCAATTCTTATGGTTGATGCATACCTCTCTTGGTTGTTGCTTCCTCCTAGATCACAAATCTCCTCCCAAAGATGACCTGCAAGGGGTTAAGAGTATAATGCAACAACATCTACAATCTCTAATGATCACTTTAACAGCCTAAATATATATATAAATGCTCAAATTAGCAAGAACATGTAAACATAGGGTTTTGGGACAAGGATAATCTCTTTTATTCAAATTCAAGATAAAAAAGGTTACAATCTTTGCTGGCGACCGCTCTACGAACCAAGTCTGGGCTCCTTGTTGCGGCTCCAAGTGCATCAATCCCAAATTATATTCTCACAACCAACATACCATCAAGGGAAGGAGGAAGGGTTGCATAGGGAGAATGGTTGGAGGGGAAGCTGAGGCTAAAACGTAGAGCAAGATGCAAATCTTGGGCAATGAAAGGGAAGGGATTTTGGCATAGTTTTCTTATTCTCTTGTTCATGTGCCTAAATGAATCCCCAAGACCTCTTTTATATGAGAAAAAGATGGCTATTTGGTTTGGGGATGGGCTATAAGGGGTAAAATGGTTAGGAAACCCTCCATAGCCCGTAAACTTCGCCGAATTTCGTGCAATTTTATATTTTTTGCAACTTTTGGAGGTAAACGCGGGATAAATAGCATGAAACTCGCATACACTATGCAGGATAAATAACATGCAGCTTGTGTGTGTACGCAGTCTATTAGTGCAACATGACACGTACACTATCCAAAAAATGGATTTTTATAAGGAAGCCTCAACAATATTTTTGGCGAAGTATGCAAATGGATGGGTCAATGTCTTGGATGCATAGATGTGCCATTTTTGGACGATAACAAATGCCCCCTAATGTTTGAGGTTGGAAGAGAAATTGATGGTCGAAATACATTACAATATCTTTACACAGTGGGAAGGCACGAAGTTGAGTGAGCCCGAGACGAGTGTTCGTGAGCATGTCATCTACAAAATAATTATAATCTCTCCAAGGTGAGCATACCCATGCTCGGGATGAACTAAGCATGGATGCCAATCAAGCACATTGCAAATCCATGTCATATATATAGTAATCATGTCTACACAACTAATGTGTATGCCAATAAAAGTGTAGCTATGAACAATACACAACAGATCTACGTCTCAAAATCATTTGAAGATATACAGGTACAATATGATATGCATCTTCAGGAAGCATCGACGTCTATGGATGGAGATGAGAAATTCATAGCTTGAGCAACAAATTCAAGATCTTCCAAACTTAGGTAGGAGTACAATAGGAGTGTAAGACTCACTACTCTGAGGTCTTCGACATGTCATCGGGGAAAGGTCGGAGGATCTCGATCATTAGGCACATGAATTCATTGATTCTGAATCTGAACTTGACTGGACTCTCAGGATGGCCAACTCATGAAAGTCAAGAGATCAACTGCAAAATGGCTGACTCAGGTTGGATAAAACTTCCCTTTGAAAAAATAACGACAAAATAATGAGACTCGGGTAACATATTATTAATATAAGTCTGTGATATAGGAGGCACCACAAACTCTCTATATGTTTGGACGAGTAACCAAACAGAGGAGGACACAACTCTATGTAACGAGAACAATTTCCTAAGTTCATACTAGATCCCAATGCTTGGAGAACAAACAAAAGGATGTGCTTTGTCCAAGGTCATCTATCTTGCTGTCGATAAAAGAAAATCTATATCTCGTCCCCTCTTTTTGGAATATTTGATTTTTTTTTCTTTTTCAAAATTTTAACGAGCTTGAAAAAGAATAAAAGAATGATATGTTACGAAGGAGGAACAAGTGTCATGGGTAAGTAAACTAGTTCCAAGCACATGGAACATATTTATACTCAGTGCAAGGAGACGTGTGCAGGATAAGGACACTCGAGAAGATTCCTCCATGTGTCAAGGTTTCATATTGCAAGGGGAAAAAGTGCTACAAGGCTTGTATTTAAGGAATGCTTTGAAGGTTCAGTTAATAGCAACATGAAGCCGACATTAGATGAAAGATGCAAGGATGAGACATGCGATGTGATTAATTATGAAAAAACAAGACTCCATCCATGTGAAGTTTTACGAGCACAGAGAAGGTAAGCTCAATGGTTTTTCTTGTTTAGAGAGTCTGGAAAACACTAAAAGAAGACTCTAGAGTGTTCCTTTTTCGTAGTTAGTCCAATTAGTTCAAAAAAGGGTTAAACTTATACCGAAAGGATGTCTCTTCAAAACCATTTTAACGAGTGTGACCGAGACAAGATCACTCGACTATCTTTTCAATTTTAAGGAGTCTAAAAAGAGCTTAACTATGGACTCACAACCTTTTTCCAAGTTTAGTCTCCTTAGCCCAAAAAAATATAAAATATAACTTAGGAGAACTCTCTTGGAGAGACATGTCTCCCGAGGCGTACCTTTTTTTTGGAAAAAGGGTTAAACTTATACCAAATAGATATTCCTTTTGGACCAATTAACGAGTGTGAAAGGAACAAGGTCACTCGACAATCTTTTCATATTTAGGGAGTCTGAAAAGACCTTAACTATAGACTCCGAGGGGGTTCCTTTTTCTTAGATAATCTCCAAGGCCCAAAAAAGTGATAAACCAAAACCAGGGAGAATGGCCCTTTTTAAAAAAATTAGTCCCTCGGGCCCAAAAAGGGTTAAAACTTAAACTTATGCCTGAGAATAATCTCCTAGTGAATTGAAGCTCCTAGGGCATACCTTTATTCGTAAATTAACCATCCATATTGAAAAATAGATAAAATACCATTATGCAGATGTGCCTTCAAATTTTAGTTTGACGAGCGTGAAGGGGAACAAGATCGCTCGACAATATTTTCAATTTTAGAGAGTCTGAAAAGGGCTTAAAGAAGACTCTAGGGGGGATTGTTTTCTTAAGTAATCCAAATGAGACCGAAAAGAATAAATATTCTCTTTTTAGATGTTGCTTTCAAAGTTTAAGTGAGCTTGAAAGACAACAAACTATGCTCTTGGGGAGTCCCTCAGGTAAGAGCCAAAAAATATGAAGAAGAATGGGGCTTCAACACACAACAATGGTAGGACTAAAGGGACTCCCAATCCTATGGAAAAAACTCACAGCATAGACGTCGAAATGCAACAAAGGATCTACCTGGGGCATCCATGTAGAGGAAGTCTCTACCACCTAATTACGACACTTCTAAAGCAACATAGAATGTTCTGTGTCGTACTTCGATGGGATCGACCCTATGGCAAAGCATAAAAAGTCAACAACATGGAAGATGCAAGGTGATGAGAACCTAACTTATATGCAAATGTCGAAAAACAACTTTACCACAGGATGATGTGAGTGTAACCCATCTCATAAAAACACCAAACTAAAAGAAAATGTTCATAAGAACGACCCAAATATATCTCAAAAAGAAACTCAAGTACACACCAAGCCAAGAATAGGGAAAAAGAGAAGCAAATTGGGGCAAAAAAGAGCTGAAAAATTATATAAATAGGGGTAGACAACTCGTTTTAACCATTTCAAATTGGAGAATAACCAAAAAGCCAAAAAACCCTCTTCTTTAAAACACGAGTTCAAGGAGCTATGGTGGACAAAATATATTCAAACATGAACCAAGTAAGTACAAAAGACCTCTCTCATCCTTTCCATTCATCATTTATTGTCTTTTTAATTGCTTAGAGGGTGCACGTCCTAGTAAAAAGATTGGGTCTGTGTGTATGCGGGTTGTCCACGCTCAACATGCGTATATACGTGGGCAAAGTAACACTTAGCTCGCATACATACGCGACTGTCTTAAAGACAACCCGCGTACATCTTTTTAAGCTTTCAAAAAAAATGAAACAAGGGACTAACCTCACAAACTTTTATGCAACAAGATGCATGTTCACTGGTGAAAGAGAGAACATGAGGAGTTATATGTCTTGGTAGAGGAGGATCCAGGGTCCATTGCCATGCTTAAGCAGTGTGGCATGTGGAAGTTCTTTCAGTGTCCATTCACGAGGGCACAACCTAGGTTATTAAACCATTAGATAGAGTATTGGCACCCAAACGCAGAGGACTTCATGCGAGAGGGCCAATCATTGACTATGATGATAGATGATATATACCTTTTGAATGACCTCTCCAAGAGGGGGGAACCGATTAACTTGAGGACCTTTCCTCCAGAAACACACAACACAGAAGACTATATTGGCATGTACTACGAGGCTGGCACTGAGAAAGTAGGATCTCATGTTCCAATTCGTAAGATCATAAGCCTCAACCTCCGGATAGTACTTTACATGATTGGGCGGATCACGGGCTCCACAACACTTCATCATCCTTCACGTGCACAAATTCATTGTGCAACTTAGTGTCTACATGCTACCATCTTTGACTGGAGCATTGCAATGATCACATGTATGAAAAAAAAATTGATTGAATGCCAAAGAAGAACAAACAAGAACTTCAGGTTTAGGACAGTGTTGTGCACATTCTCTTTCGAGAGAGTGCCAAGCCTTAGCCCTCAAGAGACAGTACAAGACCATATTGCCTCCTTTCCAACAATATGCAGGTGGGCAGCGTTGTTGCCTTGACAGGGTGCAGGGAGAGTACATGAGGTCTTCGATGACACATTCTTTGACTGGTGGGCCCCTCAAATTCCTGTGATCGGGGACTACCCCTACGCATGGATCATTTTCCTGAAGGATTTTGATATGCCTATTCCCCTTGGCGAGGAGCGTGGAGAGATAGGTACACATTTTTTTTCGAGTTATTTTTTATTTTTATTTTTTTTTAAATATTATCCCTTTTTATGGTAACGTCAAAGTACTAACTCATTGATTTGTTATATACAGACGTGGGACCGGTACGACTATCCAAATTCGCTAGGACCAGATGTTGTCCTCGAGCGGATGTCATACTAGCAATAACGAGATGACCAACAGTCGTAGGAGGACCACCAACCGAAGAGGCTAAGAGAGTATTGCGACGAGTAGAGAGAAACTTGACAACTCTCACTTGTGCAGTGCCGATGACAGAGATAGAGGACCTTCCACCCATGCAGCCGCATGTTGTAGGGGTGCCCAGAACTTGGGTTCAGTTGTTCGGGTGTCTTGTGAACGTCGTACTTCATTATACCAGGGCCAACTAGCCTAGGCCTTAGCTAGCACTGGACCACATATGTGCCAAGGGAACCTTTTGTACTCTCTTATGTAGTGAGGGATTGAGCCTAGCGATGTATACCGGCTCTATTTGAGGCTTTATGGCCCACTTTTGTAATTATGACATTATTTTTTGAATACATTTTTAAATATGTACATATTTTTGCCTTATGGATAAAACATTTTGTACAAATGTATTTACATATGCGTGTACGTGTGTGCTTTTACTTTTATGTGTGAGCAATATGCCAATCTAATACATGATTAGCCAATTTATCAGTTAGTTGATTAGATCTCCAAGGAACATGAATATAAGTAATATAATCAAAATAGCATTCTAAGAGACGTATCATAAGGAATTGTCGGTGAAAGGTGGGATCGTAGACACGGTATATTCCATTTAGGTGAGAAACGACCAGTTGAGCATCGAGATAAACCTGGAGGTGAAAAATACCATGTGACAAGGCATCACGTAGTACTACTATTATGACACTGTACTCAACAACATTATTGGTTACTTCCCCCAGAGAAATACCTCCATAAGACACCAATGGACCAAAGTGTGAAGATCACCCAAGTTGCGGAAACAACCCTTCGAGTGTGTCGGCTAAAACCGTCTGCGAACCCAACATAGACCTCAGATTCACTTGACATCTACCATAGTGAAAAGAAACATAATAAACTACACGTCCATAAAAAAAAAAGACAAAAATGTATAAATAAATATATACATACAAGAAGTCACTCCCAAGGGACCGATCTAAGCGTAATACTTCTTAAGGTAGAGCCCATTTCTAAGCTCTGGTAAAGAGTTACCCTCAAAATCAACCAGCTAATAGGCACCCTTTTCTAAAACTTTCTTAACAATGAACAGTTTGAACCACATGGGTTTGAATTTTCCTGCCCCCAAGGGATCTTTATGTTGGTCATAGATTAGGACAAGATCACCTTCGAAGAAAACACAAGGGCAGACAGATCAATCATACTGACACTTGAAGCGTTGTTTATGAGCCTCATTGGCCAAGGTTGGATCTCGACGCTGCTCATCTAGTTTCTCAAGATATAAAAGATGCTCTTCAAGTGGAGTAGTGTCAGGCAATAGTTCCATTGCCAACGTAAGAGAGGGGATTTGTCACTCTATGGGAAAGACTGCCTCCAACCCATAAACGAGTTAGAAAGGAGAAAATCCGGTAGCAGTCTTGACTGAGGTTCGATAAGCCGAAAGTGACGAGTACAACATCAAATGCCAATTTGACTTGGCCGAATTGATCGCCCATTGAAGAATAGTCTTGAGAGACTTATTAACAGCCTCCACTCGACCATTCTCCCGTGGGTAGTAATATGACATATGTCCTTTCTTAAACCTCAGTTTTGATGTTAACTTCGACATCATCTTGTTCCGGAAGTGACTGCCATGGTCTGTGACAATCTCCTTCGAAATATCAAACCTAGCTACAATCTAGTTAAAAATGAAAAGTGCAGTCCTTTCTCTGTCAGTGTTGAATGTCGACATGGCCTCAACCCACTTAGTGAAGTAGTCTACTGCCACGATGATATAACGATTCCCCCTAACTGAAGCCGGGTGGCATGAAGTAAAATCAATCCCCCACTTGGTGAAGGGACCAAAAACAATAACTAGAAACATGGGAGCAGGGTGTGCCCACATTTTCCAAGAGAAGATCTGGCATGGGTGACACTTATTGACCACCTCTACACAATCTTTGATCAACGACGGCCAAAAGTATCCGGCGCGAAGAATTTTCTGGGTTGTTTCCAACCCAGATAGGTGATCTCCACATGCTCCAGTGTGACAATTATTCAACACAAGTTTTGCCTCTTCGTGAGTGAGACAAAAATGAAGAATGTAATCCACTCCTCGACGATATAAAGTATCATCGATGATAAGATAGTTCCTCGCTTAATGGCGTATTCATCAGCGTTCATCACGAGAAGCAAAATAAGGGCACTTCAAAGTCAGAAGATACACAAGTATATTTCCATACCAAGGGTCGCAAGATGCAATAAGGAAAATATCCCCATTGATCAGTGACTCTTCGGGAAAATCATTACCACTCTCGATCGGAAGTTCCGAAATTGGTTCAACAAAGACCAAGGAGCTTTTAGACTTCGCTTAAACAAAATCCAAGTCAAATTCTTACAGGATGAATATCCATCTACTGATTTTCTCGCCGAGGATTCGTCATGTCAATACATATTGAAACGGGTTCACGACAACTATTGCGGTGGTATTGCGAAGTAAGATGTGATGCAGACCCCCACCACCTCCCGGCGGGTCGCAGGACCTCCCTGTCTAGGATCATTCTTAGTAGGGAGTCGAATCAACTCTCGAGCTCATGCCAAGCCCATGAAATCTTATACCACATGCCTTATCTCTCTTCCCTGCACTCAAATCTGCATTTGTGAGGGTCCTAACACTTCAACTAAGTCTTCTGTGTGACCCCAGACCAAAACCGTGGGCTAACTTTCCACTTTGGCAAGGAATTCGAGACTTCGGGCTTCGAGAGCTTCAACAATAACAACTCGCTATTTTTCTGAATGCGCGAACTCCAAACTGAAGGATCGAACGGATGACGCTTGCCTCTGATCAACGATGGATCTATACTCGACTCAATACCTCAAATCCTCTGTAGTAACGAACTAGCGAACTTGTGAAGGGCGTGATCAATGGTACACCTGTCCTCATGAATGGACAGTTAGGATCTACTCCGGCCTTCAGGCCTCTGGGAGTTCTTGACCCAAACATACTTACACCTCAATTTTCTTTGGAGTACCAGAGATTCGAACTCCGAGATCTACTAATGAGTGGCTCTTTGCACCGACGATTAGGATTTGTTCTAGGATTCATAACTTCAGGAGTCACACACACTCCTATAGCTACACTTCAATTCTTCCAAATTGCTACACTTCTGAATAATTTGGGATCTGTGGACACGTGTCCTCACAATTGGACGGTCCAGATTTTCTCCGGTTCTTGGGACTTCGAGAAACTCGCCTTCTTTGAACCCAACAAAAAAAAACCTTTGAATATGCGAAGTCCGAAGGACTTTAGGGGATAACGACCGTGCTACTTACTTGGATCCAACGGTTGTTGGTACTCACGCTCAGATTTAATGACCTGGGTTGGTTCTCCCTTCGTGCACGCTCCTCCTCCTACATGGGACTAAATCCAGTGGCGCAGATTTCCTCTATAGCGCATCTAATGGCTGGTGTCGCTCCTCCTCTGTTGTTGTCACACCTTCCATCCAAATGAAGGATTTCTCAATATTTTTCAAAGGCTCGGCCTTCGATTCTTCTTCTCTAGGACCGATTGCTTGGTCTCTTCCTGCGGTGCCTCTCCTAAGCTTCGACACTTGAAATAATTCAGCCTCTAGCGCACTTCTTGCGCTTACCCTTTCAAGATTGACTAACACTTGACAAAGTGTTGTCTCTGTGCACTCCTTGCACTCGTCTCTGCATAATTTCAGACTATCTTTCCTGAGCTTTCGAACCTATAGATGGTTCAGCCTTCACACACCTTGCGTAGGCTCTGTGCACACTTGCACTATTTCTCTCGAGCTTGTAATTGCTTTGAACCTCAAAGGGGTTTTGGCCCTTTGTTACACCAAATGATTTAGTTTTCCCTCCTCATAACCCGTGCTCTTCCTCCATATATTTACCAACACTTCAACAATGTGTTGGATTCATGCACTCCTTGCACTCAATTCTCTTTGAGTCTTGAACCTTAAAGGCTCACCTGTGCACCTTGTGCCGACTCTCAAAGTGTTTAGTAACTCTGACGTGCACTCCTTACACTATTCCTTCTGAGATTGAGAGTGATTTTGGTGTCCCCACCAGGCACACTCTTAACCTAACTCCTAAACGAGTTCTTACGCACTCCTTGCACTAGCCTTTTAGAGTTTTCTAACATCTCTAAGGTGCACTCTTTGAACAATTGTGAGAGCCCATAAACACTTAGGAAACTATACATAGATGGGGGATTCTATCTATTCCTGGAAAGGGAACATGCATGCACTACCAACATTTAAAAAAATACACAATAACCATTCAAGTGCATTCAGAAAACACACAAAAACTCATATACACGAAAATTTGTTCTTTGTATTGATATTGAATGTTCATTACAATGTGTACAAGATTGGACTGTAACCAAGTCTCATGTTCATTACAATGTGTACAAGACTGGACTGTAACCGAGTCTCAACTGTGTGTGTGTGTGTGTGTCTCTCTCTCTCTCTACTCTCCTCAAAGATTTTTACTAACTGTGAACTGGGCATATATTACATTGATTTATACATGAGGGGCTTCTTGAGCCTTCCCTCCACTTATTCTAGTGCTTTTCATTTCGCAATTAAATCAACCTACCACTAAGTTTATTACATTAAATGGGTAATTACATCCCAGATATGAGTCCATGCTCGATATCTATAAAACTACAACTTATTAAAGGAGACTTTACACTCAACTTGTACAAATAAAGTGGCTCGACTTTCCTTGGGACTTTTCAAACTTAAATTACATTAAATTTCATTAATTTTGAGATTTGAACTCAAAAATGAGAAAGTTGGTGCTTCTCTCTTTGGGATCCGCTCCTTCTTAGTGCGTCATTGCGATGGTTGCTCACACACTGAGAGTTGGAGATATTCTCTTGCATCATACTCCCATGCTGACAAAAATCATGAGCTCTTTCTCATAGCTCCTTAGCTGCCACTGTTGAGATCCTTCTAGGTCCCAAACTCATTTTGGAGCTGTCCACCTACTCTCCTACTTTGCTGCTGTCATGTTGTTGCTACAGGCTCTCCTCCCGGTATCCACTCGTCGATAATTGTCTCTCGTGCTGACTTCAACACCAACCTTCTCATTTACTCTATCTCCCTATCCATCTTGTCCATGGGCTGGCTTCTTTCATGCAGTCTGCTATGTTGTTGCATCTCTTCTTCTTCGTCTATCTCCAACTTGACCTATTGGATGAGCCTGCTCTGGGTTATTACTCTTTCTTGTTAATGTTTATGCCATTATTATAGTTCCTTGCATGATAATAGCAACATAAGAACATGATCACTGAGAAATACACATTCACAAGAGACACATTTATCCTGGGAAACCCTCTAGGGGAAGAAAACCTAGCAAAAACTTCCTTATCATAAATTGCCAATACAATGTCAAGAGATAACTCAAACCAATACAGATAGTCCTCCCCAAAAGATGCGCCACTCTTCTTCTCCTCTCTCCAACTGGTAATTGCAGCTTGCCTCTTAAGAAAATGAGCAAGTGAGTTGTGATCAAATGAGGTGCTAGCCTCCTGTATTTATACAAGTTCTGGCACGTGTGAAGAGTCTCTTCACTGGTAGGTCTGACTTCTCAATCTGGGTGGGTAAACCCACCTTTATTATATTTTCGGGTCTCTTAATTAACTGTTGGGGCCAACTTCTTATTTTGCCTATTATAATTGTCTGTTGACCAATCCACAAAACGGGATTTGGTCCTAATACAATTACCGACATGATTAATCCACAATGGGGATTAATCCTATGAATAAAATAACAATAATAATAAGAATACTCTTTGTAGTTACATTATTTCAACACTCCCCCTTAACAAGAAGGGTATTCTTCAACAACATCAGGCGAGAGAGGTCTGCATCATCAGTGTCATCAGGAGGACAATATCATCAGTATCATCTTGGAACATTGGCTAGCATATTTATGAGTCATCGAAAGTTTTCTTCATCGGCAACATCATCATTCTCGAAAGAATGCCATCATCATCTGCATCAATATGTATCAGTAAAAATGATACCTCATCATAGCACTAGGCTAGCACATCACAATACTACACTGGCTCAATGTCACAGCTGTTAAGCTAGTAGCTCAGTGTCAGTCACATCTTTCTTTACGTCTAACAATGAGGTCAGAAGCAAGGAATCATCTTGCTTTACGTCTAACAACTAGGTTAGAAGCAAGGAACACATCATAATCTCGCTTTACGTCTAACAACTAGGTCAAAAGCGAGGAATCATCTTTCTTTACGTCTAACAACGAGGTCAAAAGCAAGGAATGCATCAACATCTCACTTTACGTCTAACAACGAGGTCAGAAGCGAGGAATCATCTTGCTTTACATCTAACAACTAGGTCAGAAGCAAGGAATGCCCACAATGTCATGCTTTACGTCTAACAACGAGGTCAGAAGCAATGACTCATCTTGCTTTACGTCTAACAGCGAGGTCAGAAGCAAGGAACACACAACGTCATGCTTTACGTCTAACAACGAGGTCAGAAGCAATGACTCATCTTGCTTTACGTCTAATAGCGAGGTCAAAAGCAAGGAACACACAACGTCATGCTTTACGTCTAACAGCGAGGTCAGAAGAAATGACTCATCTTGCTTTACGTCTAACAACGAGGTCAAAAGAAAGGAATAAATATATATATACTCCCCGTTTCAGGGAGGGTCCTTTCAGACTATACCAAGCTTATCTCGAAAATGTTCAAGCTTGTCAAGAAACTGTCTATACGGCCATACTAAGCTCTGGGAGCTTGCTTCAATCCGTATAAGTCTTTCTTCAATCGATAGACATGAGACTTCCTGTCTTCAACCTCAAATCCTTGGGGTTTCTGTATATACACTTCCTCTTCGATAACACCATTCAGGAAAGCTATCTTCACATTGATCTGGTGCAGCTTCCATTTCATCTTGGCAGCAAGAGCTATAATGTTTCTGATCGAAGTGTATTTGGCCACAGGAGCGAATGTCTCTTCATAGTCGATACCTTTCTTCTGGGAAAAGCCAGGAGTGACAAATCTTGCTTTATATTTCTCAATACTTCCATCACTAGCATGTTTTATTTTGAAGAGCCATTTTGATGATACCGCGTCCTTACTTTTTGGTCTAGGAACTATTTCCCATACATCATTCTTTATTATGGATTGGTATTCCTATGTCATGGCATCTGCCCATTCATTCTTTTGAATGGACTCTTCAAAGCATGTGGGTTCTTCATCAAGTAGATTGCACATCAAAGCCGTGTAACTGGAGAATGGATTTGGTCTTTTCACCTGTCTCGTGGTTCCTTATGGAACACCATACTTCTCTCCATCTTGAATAAGCTCTCTTGTCCAAGCATGCTTTCTTTTATGGGAGAAGGTCATTTGAGGAGGTTCTTGAAGTTCTGTTATATCATGATTTTCAGGAGTCTCCTCATCAAGGGAAGCTATGAATTCCCTTACAGGTTCTGCAGTTCTGGGAACTTCCCTCACAGATTCTGTAGTCCTGGAATTTACAGGTTCCTCTTCATATACTTCTTCAAGCTAGCATCTTCTCGATTTCTTAAGTGTTGCATCTTCATCAAAGGTCACGTCCCTGCTGATCTCAATATGGCGGTGACCAGGTATGTAGATTCTGAAGGCCTTGGATACCTCACAGTATCCCACAAATATTCCCTTCTTTTCGGAGGGTTCCAACTTGTTTCTTTTCTCTTTCAGTATATGAATAAACACTGGACAGCCAAATATTTTGAGATGGCTTACCTCCAGCTTCTTTCGGGTAAACATCTGTTTAGGGGTCTTGAACCCAAGTGCACTATGGGATAATCGGTTCTATACATAAACAACTGCCATTGTTGCTTTTGCCCATAAGCACATATGAAGATCTTGATTGTGAATCATGGTCTTTACAACTTCCATAATTGTTCTGTTCTTCCTTTTAGCTACACCATTTTGTTGGGGATTATAGGGAGTAGTGAGTTCCCTCTTGATCCCAACATCTCCATTAATGGAGGATGATGGCATTGGGCTACACACGTCTGAATGAATGAGTTCCAATACTCCTTCTGCTTTGCTGCCCCTCTTTGGAAAAGGGTTCTTGATATTTTTCCCTTGCACACATCCATTGCATATGCCTTCTTGGTCGATCTTGAGTTCTGGTAAACTTGTTTCAACTTTGCATATGTATGGTAGCGCCTTGTAGTTGATGTGAGCTAATCTTCTAGAGTTCACATGGATTCTTCAATAGCGTGGGTCATGGCAGCTTCTGAGTGACCCACCTTCTTCTTTTCCACTGATGATTGCTTCATTTATG
>ML791794.1:46497-67276 GCA_009831015.1 Picea engelmannii
GATGTGAGCTAATCTTCTAGAGTTCACATGGATTCTTCAATAGCGTGGGTCATGGCAGCTTCTGAGTGACCCACCTTCTTCTTTTCCACTGATGATTGCTTCATTTATGATCTCTCCTTTAGCACGTTGCCTTCTATAACCTTTGCTATACCTTCCTCATGTGACCTGGAGCAAGGTCAATAAAAAAACAAGCAAGAATAATATCCTTCTTGATAATATAAAGCAATAGCACGAACAATCATCACAATAGCTCCTTTAGAGCTATCACTTATAATTTATCTGAAGCAAAGATTTAAAGGTAAGGAATACAATACGAAATGAGGTCAACACTCTCATAGTGTTGTGACCAAGCATTCTTCCATGGCAATCTGAAATTAACACACAAGGTTTATGCTAGAGGAGGTGTTAGTCATATTAGACAAAGCATATACCTCTACATGCTCACATGCTATTAGGTATAATACTTCACGACGATTGCTATCTCAACTAAGGTCATCAACTTGTCATGTGTACCTTTGACTTGAATAATCAAACCTGGAGCCTTGACCTCAAGAGTGAGTGCTTGCTTTTCTTCCAGGTCTCCTTCACTCAAGTGACAAGTGCTTTCTTCAACCTGTCTACTGCACTAAGATAATACGCTATCTTAACAGAAGGTTACGTTAGAGGATAATCTCTATGATCAACTTTTAATTCTTCTAATAATTTGATCATAGCTTCAACATGCAACACTGATCAAGATAATTTCATAACAAATAGATGCATATTAGAATAATCACACCTGGGTTGCATCATTCCTCTGAATGTGTTGGATCTTGAGATCCTTCTGGATCTATGGCAAGAGATCCCTTTTCCTGCAAATACTCCTTAGGGTTTAACCATTAAACATATGTGAGTACATACCTCTGATAGCATTTGCAGGTAATGGCTCCATCTGGTAGCAACGGTAATCATTGCCAACTCTTGAGAAAATTTCAAGGGTGATTGCAACTGGTTCTACGACTGCAAGAACAACTGGTACTGCAACTGCAACTGGTTCTGAGATTGCAACTGCAACTGCAATTGCAACTTAGGGTTTTATGAGGAAACCCTAATTTTTCAAACTTCAAATTTTGAAATTTTGATCCAGGGGATAGATGCGCTGAGCTGAGGCGAGTTAGCTGGTGCAGTCAGAATTTCGAAAATCCAACTTTTACTCCTCAAAATCTGATTTGTGGATTTCTGGACTGGTGCTTCTGGTTTTCTGGTACTTTGTGAAACTAGGGTTTCACTTTCCGGGAGATCTAGTCATTGAAAAGGTGCGCTCTAAGTGCCAAAATGATCCTTGGGGGAGGGCACAACTTTCTAGGTGGTTTTGGAGCTGAAAAGCTTCACTTTTGAAAAACCCTAATTTGTAGGTATTGCAATAGTGACGTTTTTGTCTTGCAAAATATGCTTCCTTCAAGTTGGCTCTGATACCATGTTAATGTTTATGCCATTATTATAGTTCTTTGCATGATAATAGCAACATAAGAACAAGATAATTGAGAAATACACATTCACAAGAGACACAACATATATCCTGGGAAACCCTCTAGGGGAAGAAAACCCAGCAAAAAATTCCTTATCATAAATTGCCAATACAATGTCAACAGATAACTCAAACCAATACAGATAGTCCTCCCCAAAAGATGCACCACTCTTCTTCTCCTCTCTCCAACTGGTAATTGCAGCTTGCCTCTTAAGAAAATGAGCAAGTGAGTTGTGATCAAATGAGGTGCTAGCCTCCTGTATTTATACAAGTTCCGGCACGTGTGAAGTGTCTCTTCACTGGCAGGGCCGACTTCTCAATCTGAGTGGGTAAACCCACCTTTATTATATTTCTGGGTCTCTTAATTAACTGCTGGGGCCGAATTCTTATTCTGACTATTATAATTGTATGTTGACCAATCCGCAAAACGAGATTTGGTCCTAATACAATTACTGACATGATTAAATCACAATGGGGATTAATCCTATGAATAAAATAACAATAATAATAAGAATACTCTTTGTAGTTACATTATTTCAACATTTCTCCCAAGGCTTCCAATTCTTCATACAGATCAAGAAAATCCATGCTGTCTACTTCTCTCTCTCTCTTGCTGCAGGTTCCAATTTTGCAGTCGTGCTCTGTTCATCACCCTTGCTACAATTAATGGCTCATCCTCCCGGGGTCTCCTTTCAGACCTTGCTTATGGCCTTTAGTAGCAATCTTCTCCATTCCCCTGCCCTCATGGCTTGTATGTTGTCTACAAATACATCTTCACACACAATAGAGCATCAACACTCTATCTTCTTCTCCCTTGCCTGCTATCTACAGACAAAAG
This sequence comes from Picea engelmannii, assembly GCA_009831015.1. Taxonomy (NCBI): domain Eukaryota; kingdom Viridiplantae; phylum Streptophyta; class Pinopsida; order Pinales; family Pinaceae; genus Picea; species Picea engelmannii. Next base: position 48,843 of record ML791794.1, read on the forward strand.
TCCACTCTAATACCATATGACACAGAAACCCACCACCTCCTAGGGGGTCGCACGACCTCCCGGTCTAAGATCGTTCTTAGTAGGGAGTTGAATTAGCTCTCAGGCTCCTGCCGATCCCTCAAAATACTATACCACATGCCCTATCTCTCTTCCTTGCACTCAAATATACGTTGTCGAGGTTCCTAACACTTCAACTAAGTCTTCCGCGTGAACCCAGGCCAAAACTGTGGGTTAACTTTCCACTTCGGCGAGGAATTCGGTACTTCGGGCTTCAGGAGATTTAACAATAACAACTTGCGATTTTCCCGAATGCACGAACTTAGAACTAAAGGATCGAACGATTGGTGCTTGCCTCTGATCAACGATGGATCTATACTTCTCACTTTGGTCTTCGAGGCCTTCCACAGCTGAATACCTCAGATCCTCCAGAGTGACGAACTGTCGAAATCGTGAAGGGCGTGATCAATGGTACACATGTCCTCGTGAATGGACAATTGGGATCTACTTCGGCCTTCAGGAGTTCTCGACCCAAACAAACTTACACCTCTATTTCTTCTGTAGTACCAGATCTCTGAACTCTAAGACTTTTTGATGCGTGGTTCTTTGCACCAATGTTTAGGATTCGTTCCGGGCTTCAGAACTTTGGGAGTCACACACACTCCTACAACTACACTTCAATTCTTCCGAATTACTGGACTTTCGAACATTGCTGGATCTTTGGACATGTATCCTCACAATTGGACAATCCAGATTTTCTCAAGTTCCTAGGACTTCGGGAAACTTTCCTTCTTTGAACCCAACACATGGAAACCTCCGAATTTGCGAAGTCCAAAGGACTTAAGAGGATAATGACCATACTACTTACCTCTATCCAACGATTTTTGGTCCTCACGCTTAGATCCGACAACTTGGGTCGGTTCTCCCTTCGTGTGTGCTCCTCCTCCTACCTGGGACTCAATCTAGTGGCCCATATTTCCTCTACAACCCATCTGACGACTGGTGTCACTCATCCTCTGATGTTGTCGCACCTTCCTTCCAAATGAAGGATTTCTGAATATTTTTCAAAGGATCGGCCTTTGATTCTTCCTCTACAGGACCGATTGCTTAGTCTCTTCCTGTGCTACCTATCCTGAGCTTCGACACTTGAAATAATTGGCCTATGGCACACTTCTTGTGCTTAACCTTTCAAGATTGACTAACACTTGACAAAGTGTTGTCTATGTGCACTCCTTGCACTCATCTCTACATGAATTCAGACGATCTTTCTTGAGATTTTGAACTTGTAGATGGTTCGACCTCCGCAAACCTTGCGTAGGCTCTCTGCACACTTGCACTAATCCTCTTAAGCTTGTAATTGCTTTGAACATCAAAGGGGTTTCAACCCTTTGTTCCACCAAATGAGTTCTTGTGCCCTCTTGGCAACCTTCGATCTTCCTCCAGAAATTTACCAACACTTGAACAATGTGTTGGATTCATGCACTCCTTACACTCAATTATCTTTGAGTCTTGAACCTTAAAGTCTCATCTACACACTCCTTGCCCCGACTCTCAGAGTGTTCAATAACTATGACATGCATTCCTTGCACTATTCCTTTTGAGCTTGAGAGTGATTCTCGTGTGCCCACCTAGAACGATCCTCACAAAACTCCTAAACGAGTTCTTACGCACTCCTTGCGCTGGCCTTTTAGAGTTTTCTAACAACTCTAAGGTGCACTGTTTTCACATCTGTGAGAGCCCAGAAACACTTAGGAAACTAGAGAGGTGGGGGATTCTATCTTTTCCTATAAAGGGAACATGCATGCACTACCAGCATTACAAACACATACAGTAACCATTCAAGTGCATTCATAAAACACATAAAAACACACAGAAACTCATATACATGGAAATTTGTTCTTTGTATTAATACCGAATGTTCTTTACAGTGTGTACAAGGCTACATTGCAACCGACTCTCATCTCTCTCTCTCTCTCCTTTTCTATTCTCCTTAGCGATTTTTACTAACTGTGAATTGGGCATATATTACATTGATTTATACATGAGGGGCATCTCGAGCCTTCCCTCCAGATTATTCTAGTGCTTTTCATTTCACAATTAAATCAACCTACCACTAAGTTTATTCCATTGAATGGGTAATTACATCCCATATATGAGTCGATGCTCGATATTTGTACATGTATAACTTATTAAAAGCGACTCTACACTCAGCCTGTACAAATACAATGGATCATCTTTCCTTGAGCCTTTTCAAACTTTAATTACATTAAATTTCATTAATTTTGAGATTTGAACTCAAAATTGAGAAATTTGGCGCTTCTCTCTTTGGGATTAGCTCCCTCCTAGTGCATTGGTTGCTGATGCATTGATTATTTCGAATGATGCTCCTGCATCAAGATATAATGATAGAACCGTTGGAAAAAATGAAAAATTGGCAAAGCAAGTTTCTCAACATGAGTGTAGTTGAGTTCTAATCCTACCAAGCCTCAACTAAGATAATAGATAACATGCTCTTCGAGCGCGTCATCCTCTTGGACTAAGACCGAGCCAATAATCGACTTTGCAACAACCAAATACAACTATAAATCCTTGCCATAATCCAGAAGACTGAGAAGAGGGGAAGAGGTCAAAGCATGTTTCAATGCTTCGAAAGAGCGATGAGCCACTTCATCCCAATAGAATGGGACCCCTTTCTTCAAGAGACACATAAACCCTTTAGTAATCTCAACATACTTGGCAAGAAAACACCGAAGAAAGTTGGCTTTCGTTGGTAGACTTTGAAGTTAGGGGATTGTGCATGGGGGAGACAATTGAACTATTTCCTCAACCTTCAGAGGATCGACCATGATCTCTTTAGTTGACATGATAAAACCTAAAAAGCGACCTAATGTTACGTAAAAACTACGCTTATTCGGATTAAGGTGAATCTGATACTAGCGACACCTTTCAAAGATAAGTCGTAAATGGGTGGGATGATTGGATCTCTTGAAAGAACGTGATGCTAGATCATCAAGATACGTCTCGACTATGTGTTTGAGGTCGTGGAAGGAAAACAACATAGCCCGCTGAAAAGTGGCTCCAACATTGTTAAGGCGAAAAAGCATTTTCCTGTATGCGAATGTACCCCAAGGACATATAAATGCCATTTTATGTTGGTCCTCGGGCTTGATCTGAATCTGGTTGTACTCGGAAAAATCGTCCATAAAATAAAATACTTCACAACTTGCACATTCATCAACAATCTGCTTAATGAATGGGGTTGGAAAATGATCTTTCGGGAAAGCTTTGTTTAGATCACGAAAGTCCATACACATGCAGATCATACCTTGATTTTTGTTGATAAGAATAGGGTTCAACACCCATTCCGTCAATTGCACTGGATAGATGGAACCAACCTTGATGAGTTTCTCTACCTCAGCCTTGAACATCGCTGCCTTGCGAGGAATAACTGGGTGATGCTTCTGTCGAACATGCTTAACATCAGGGTAAGTTGTGATCTCGTGTTCAACTATATGTGGGTCAATTCTTGGCATCTCCTCATAAGACCAGGAAAAGACATCGTGAAATTCTTTAAATAATTCAGTATAGATATGAATCTCTTCGGGGGAACAATCTGCTACGACAAAGACATTTTACATGATGCCAGGGGTTCTAGAGATGTTGATAAGAATTGGTTCAACTATACTTGCCATATTTCCCTCGTCATAGATTTCGTGCGTGGTCAGAGGGTTAACAGGACAAGGGGAATCTCCATTCACAGTCGTAGTGAAATCTCCTACCTCTACTCTCCTTAGCTTGGGTAGGAAATAAGATCTTTGGTGAAGATCATCCCAAGGTCTATTCGGCCTAGTCATTGCCTCCAAAATCGCCTCGTCGGAGGGCAAGACTAAATCCAAAGGATTGTGAGTATTGAGCCCAAATAGGCTCGAGAATGAGATCTAGCTCCTGTGGGGGAGTCAGATCAGGGTTGGCCAAGGCTTGTTGGTCAATACTGTACACAACCTCATCAATGGATAAGGGCATAGCCATTCTAGGGTGCCCTACCCCTTCCATCAAAGTCGATGGGGAAGCTAAAATCCATGGGTAATTAAAGTAACTGGTTCTAAAAGAAGTGAATTGAAATATCGCAGCCTTTGGCTAGTCAGGCACAACCTAAATAAACTTGACATCATTGGCAGGTGGCGGATAATCAAAAGTAACCATTAAACATGGAAACAATATGACACCTAAGTTGACAGTACCTGACTGTGGGTTGTAAATCATTGGGACCGTGGATGCCCCTGATGTAGGGTCAGGATGAGAGAAGGATAATTGATCAACGATTATGATCCGACCTTCATGAGGAAAACATAAGTCTCGAAAAATAGTGGATACAAATGTTGTTATAGCATAGGTCCAACTCTTCCCTAACAAAATATCGTAATCGAGAGGCACATTGACTACTTCTACATCGACAAACACAATTTTTCCCTCCAACTGCATGGGGAAGGAGAGAATTATGTTATGTGGTCTAAAAGATTGACCATTCGCGGTTAGCAATGTGGGTGACAGAGACAACTCAGGTTGGTCAATTTCCTTCCAACATGCCAATGACATCACGCAAGTCGAGGCACCCTCATCAACTACCGTACGAAAAATGTTCTGTGTCAACAATTTTGTGGCATACACCACTACTATCTAAAAAGTAACGCGTTGAGGAAGACGAGGTTTATAATCTGTAGGGTAAAAAACAATCATTCGCAAGTTAGTAGGCTCGTCTACTCCCAAGGTAGACAACAATTCTTTCCTCTATGAGGGGAAACTTTGGAGGACTTCCAAAGCAGACATTGCACAAGGATTTTGTGCCAGATCCTCCACAACGGAGTAATTCTGAGAAACCCTTGCATTCGGGTTGTGATAAGCATTCTTAAACACACCCATAGGGATGCGAGTCATAGTTTCTCCCATAGTCTTCTCAATTTGAAGAGGATGCGGCGAATTAAAGGCTTCTTTTCCCTTCTTAATAGATTTTTGTATTCTGTAATTATGAGCCCTAGTTTACAGATGAGCATTGGATCTCATCATATAAATGTTTCCGGCAATATCCTTGGGATTCGTTGATGCCACACTGTATACATCCGACGTTTGGGTTACAGGGGCAACCGAAATAGGAGTTTGGTAGGCCACAATTTGTTGAATTGATAACTGTGGTAACTGATTAGTCAACCGATCTATGAGCTTGCTCTATGCTGAGTCTACTATGCTATTGGCATGAGGCCCAAACTTCTGTTTGGTCTTGTCGAAATTCGATTGTGGTGCATCCGACATGATCTCGTACAACATATCAGATTGAGAGTAAATCAAATCCAATTGTTGGGCTCTCATGATATCCTCTTACTCATAAAAAACTTTGGATGTCACGACGTCTTTGGATACACAAGGTACCAAGGAATCTAGGAACCACTCGATTAAAAATGCAGGAGGGACCTTAACTTCGATCAAGCTCTTTCATCAACGCCATTCTTGGATGTGATTCGAGATATGGACGACTTTTGTTTGCTCGAAGTTGGCCAACAACTCGGTGTCGACATCATATCTTACCGGTAACTGGAAATGGTTTAAGAAAACCATAGCTAGGTCATTAAAGTAAGCATACTACGAGCTATCGAGATCGATATACCATTTCCTGACACCCCCTTTAAGAGTGCGTTGAAACAAATGCAACTAAATGGAGTCATCCTTTAATGAGTTGGATGAGCACCATAAATGAAATGTCATAACACGATGAGTTGGATCTTTGCCAGGCTTGCCCTCAAACTTAAGGATGTCCGAGGGCAACTTAGTCTGCATGGGGGGCCAACGCGGATCATGACAGATCGGGTCATTCAACATCCTCGACAAGTTTGGCAAATGCAGAGTTGTCAGGAAAGGTAGTCTAGATTATCGTGGATTGAAAGGAAAAGAGTGGCCTGGATTTTGACTGGCACTAGGTTTCCAGGAAATTTTTTCCTACTGGCCAGGGTTTTGGTAGAAACCATGGTGGCCCAAGCCAAAAAAAGGATTTTGCGCTTGATTCTGCATCATCCACCGATTCCCATAGTTGGATGACATACCTTGTGTAGGGATTGCTCCCCGCACGATATTCCAAGGACCTTAGTTGGGGATGCCCCCAGCCGACCCTCCTAGCATAGGTACTAAACCCTACTTGGGGTTGAACTGAGTGTGGAAGGGGTCACCCCCAATCGACATCCCTTGCGAAGGCAACGAGACTTACCAGGGATTTCCAATACTTTGTGAGGAGTAAACTCTTGGCATCGCTCCCTGTGATGAAATGAAGCCTTAAATAGGGTTTGGTTGACCAAAGACGGGGTTGCCACCTGGCGAGAAATGAGGCGATGAGAAAGCGTTATTTCCAATGCACTGAATAAAGAAAAAGGCATAGACCCTACCAATACTTCCCCCACTGAACAAAATAGAGTTGATGTTAAGTTCGATTGGCCTCTAGGAAGCGTGTCCGAGCGAAGGGGACGGAGGAGGGATATGACCCCGACCGTAAGGGATAGCGTTAAATGGGGCAATGGTGCCTGCAAGAGATCCTTGTAAGGGAGAATTAGAGTTCCCTATCCCCATAACAATAGTCTGTAGAATAGAGTAGGTTAAGGTTGAACTAGAGTCGAAACTCGACATCCCATATGAAAAGGGAGCGCCATACATGTTATGGATATAGGGAAAAATGGTCATACTCATCGAGGGGACTATGCCACTGCCCGAAGTTGTGGGTGTATGGATAGCCATAGTCCTTATGGGCAGAGGTGGGGGAGGAGGCACAACACCCCCTCCAACGACAACCGATATGGGAGTATGAGGACTCCCAAAAGAGGCAACACTAGTTGCTTCCATTGCCACTCGTCTAACAACTTGATGTTCAGGTGAAGTCACCTCAGGAGGGACTATCTAAATAAGAAGTGGCACTGATGAGTTAGTTTTTGGAGGGTTTGCGGGCCTAAAGCCTTCAACTTCGAGGTTAGAAATGGTGGACTCCTTCGATGCACAAAAGTCTTCTCTAGGAGTTGGCTTGGGTACAGTTTCTTATGGCCCAGTCACTTCAAATGAACCCTCTTGATCTAGCCTGCGCCTTGGCGGTAGTGGAGGTGGCTCCAAAGTAACTGATGACAGGGCCTGAAGCCTACACAAATGGCGGAGCTGTTGATCCTCCACCTTGTAAATTGATCAACTAACACTCTAAGGTTAAGCTAGCATGAAACACAATGCACACACTAAAAAGTTCCTAACGAAAAATCAAGCAAGCAACTGACTGGCAATAAGAACAGTTACACCAATTGACACTAGACCAAATCACCGGTACAAGTGTAACTCAAACACGGGAACACCACCTGGGTATACTCTGCAAAGTGCGATCCAACGTCTACCCTAGGTACTGCGGTATACCTCTGTAGTCAACCGTGTAAGTCCCTAAAAATATGCAACTAGGTTTCCAACTCGTAGTTAGTCACCAAGCGGGTACATTCAATAGTTGGGATGATCGTAATGAGCAGGATAACAAAGTATAAAGCCTTTCAAGGGTACCGAAGGCAAATGGTACATAAGACAACTAAGGATCTCGAACATATTCGAGGTCCATGAGGATTCGTTTTAAAATGTGATCAACGTAAATCCCAAGAATGACCCTCAATATATGATCCCCACTACGTTTGGTCCGACTTTGGAGGAGTCATCTCCTCTACCTTTCGCCATACGACCTCGTGTTTAACTCCTGTGTTAGAAGGGGGTCCCAACTAACTCTTACAAAATTGGATTCTGACACTCCCTATCACAGACTCTTATGTTTGTTTAAGCGGCCTTGAAGAGTTTCCTCTCCACACCTATTTCAAGGCCCTAAAGCCTAGATTACTTGGTGAACCCTACAAACAAAAGTCTAGTTGATGTCAAGTGTTAATTGTTGATTTTAAGTGGCTTGATTTACTCAAAAGGGTACAAACGTGCAACTTATGGTGTTTTCAAGAGACGAAAGAGAAGAAATAAAAGCTTTAGAACATTCGTGCAAAAAACAAACTAGGTTATACAATTGAAAAATGGCTTTTAATCTTTGTAAATGCAATCTTTTCGAAGTATAGTCCAAGATCCTAAAATGAAAAAAGTTTCCTAGAATGTAATGCTCGTTTTACAATGCAAATGTAAACTACTAAACTTTCAAGGAAATAACAAAAAAGGAACTTTGGAAATGGAACTCTTTTCTTTTGTAATAAATAAACTATGCTACAACTACGAAACAAAAATGCATAACTAAATGCAACTATAAATTTTTTATTTTTTAAATGTTTAGAAAATAAAATCGCAAGCAAATGAAACTTTTTTGTTTTTCAAAGCACAAACAAGGCAAAGAGAAAAATAAACCAAGACTAACACAGATCCTAAGCCACTGCATGAACATGGATTAACTAGAATCCACAAGAGGATCTAACGCTTACAAGTTCACCCCAGACCTTAAAAGCACACAAAATAAATAATCAAACAACCATGGTTCTTTGCAAACTGCAAGTTAAACTGAATCTTTAAGCCAACCAAAAACAATCAACGAAGACCTTGAAGAGTTCAGGAAGGCCTGGGAAGCAAATAGCTTCTTTCCAGGAAAGAAAAAGTCTTTTGAAAACCCTTCCAAAAAATAGAGATGCGTGTTGTGCACGAGCAACCTACGTATGTACACGGGCTATACAGAGGATAGGGCGCATACACCTCTCCAAGTTTTCAAAAAAGAGAAAGGTTTGGACAAACAACTAGGCAGGGGAGGATGGTAGGCACCTGAAAGGTGACCAAAGATCCTAACCGACTCATTAAACTCAGAAAACTAAAAAAGAAACTGAAAAAATCAAATCAAACCAAAATCTCTCACTAAGACCCAGAGAGACTCCCTAGTGTAGTCGCCAATTCTGCTATGGGGAAATACCCCCCTAAACTGGGTCTGAGGAATAGGAGGAGCAATAACTCCCTTAAAAGAATTATCTACCTTTAATCTACCCCACAACCATCTAGACTAAGTGATAAGAGAAAGAGAGAAGAGAGGGTTAATGAGTGCACCTTCAATCCTTATGGTTGATGTATACCTCTTCTACTTGTTGCTGCCTCCTAGATCACAAATCTCCTCCCAAAGCTAACCTACAAGGGGTTAAGAGTACATTGCAACAACATATACAATCTCTATTGATCACTTTAAATGCCTAAATATAGATATAAATGCTGAAATTAACAAGAACATGTAAAGATAGGGTTTTGGGACAATTATAATCTCTTTTATTTAAATTCAAGATAAAAAAAGGTTACAACCATTGTTGGCGACCCCTCTATGAACCGATTCCAGGCTCCTCTGTCGTGGCTCCAAGTGCATCAATCCCACATTAGATTTTCACAACCAACATACCATCAAGGGAAGGAGGAAGTGTTGCATAGGGAGAATGGTTGGAGGGGAAAGCTAAGGTTAAAACTCAGAGCAAGATGCAAATCTTGGGCAATGATAGGGAAGGGATTTTGGCAGAGTTTTCTTATTATCTTGTTCATGTGTCTAAATGCCTCCCCAAGACCTCTTTTTATATGAGAAAAAATATGGTTATTCGGTCTTGGGATGGGCAACAAGGGGTAAATTTTTTAGGAAACCCTCCATAGCTCGTTAACTCCGTCGAATTCCACGCAATTTTATATTTTTTGCAACTTTTGGAGGTAAACGTAGGCTAACTAGCATGCACCAAGCATATGTACACGAGCTAAATAGAATGAAAATCACATGTATACGCATGCTATTAGTGCAACATGACGTGTACATTATCCAAAAAATGGTTTTTTAGAAGGAAGCCTCAACAGTATTTTTGGCAAAGTATGCAAATGGATGGGCCAATGTATTTGATGCATAGATGTGGCATTTTTGGACTGTAACATGGGTCACTTTTCCTCATTTGGAAATCCCAAAAATCCCCAAAAAGTGGCCTAGAATAGTGGATTTTGGCATGTTTCAACATCCCCATTTCAAACCCCCTATAATTTGGCCAATTACTTCATTGAGTATTTTCGGGTCTACTTTTTGAATTCTCTCCAAACATTTCATATTAATCTAGATGTTGGTCACTGATATGGACCTAGATATTTAATGATCCGTATTTTATGAGCAGAACGGAATGAATACAGATTATTATCAAAAGATGCTTAACACAAAATGACAGATATACAGTAAAATTGGTTTCTATTCAATAAGGAAATAAGCTGAAACTGTAAAATGCAGCGGAAAACCAGCTTGCTAGAATTTTGGCGGCTTATCTCTGAGAAGAGATGTGACAGTTGCGTTCATTCAAAAAAAGATGATTATAATGAGGCTGTCAAGGCCTTTTTACAATAAACATGAATGTAAAAAACCCTAGACATCCAAAACCCTAACCCTAGGAGATGAAGCGCCAAAAGTCATGTGGGCCTCGTTTGGGTAAGTTAGAACATCAACTTCCCAGGGTCGTAACTTTTGCATACGATCTTCGTTTTAGGTGCACGATAGCCCGTTGGAAAGGTCTATCCGAGGACTACACATGTTTCTTGTGGAGAGAAATATATATATTTTTTGTTGTGAGCCCTAAAAATGTTGTTTAGGGCCTCAATACGGCCCCGAAAGTCAAGGACCCGAAAACTAGGAAAAAACTGTCGAATTGGAAAAATTCCAAAATGATCCAGTTGGAATAGGTGGGAGGCCATTGGCATCCATATGGATCAATACTCCCCCCTAAGGAAGCAATGTCCTCCATTGCATTGAGTGCCCCATTAGATGAGGAAATTTCTACTAAATTTTGCCCCGAGTGAGCCACTTGCCTTGGTGCAAGAGCTGCCCTGCTTTGACAACTCGATAAAGATGGATCCTTTTCTTGCAAGTCCACAATCTAATCACTGGATTCGTGTTGTATGCAATCGAGGTTGAGATCTATTGGTGTCAATTGTTTTTCTATCTCTTAGGTGTCCAATAATGGTGGGAAATAAGGTTGAAGGAGATCCATGTTGAACACTAGGTGCAGGCGAAGGATAGGAGGAATGTTGAGCTCAAAAGAATTATCACCCACGACCATGGTGATGGTGTATGAACCATAATGGAGTGGGCAAAGCTTCTAATGGGGTCCGGTAAGGCGTTCTTTATGAAAATGCAACCAAACTTTTTCGCCCACCTGAAACTTATGTGGCACCCAGTGTTGATCATGGCACTGCTTGTACTTGTTATTGGAATTCTATAGGATATCCTGAACCTGTTGGTAGATGTGTTGGATCCTCTCAATAAACCGGGTGGCTCCGTCGGCTTCAGTTAGAGCAGAAGATGAGTCGACCGAGGTGACCGCAAGGGGTAGTGCAACATCTATGGGACCCAATGGTTGGAATCCCAACCCCACTTGAAAGGGGCTGTGGACAGTTGAGATATGCAAGGCTCGTTTGCAGCTATGCTGGACATAAGGAAGACTCTCATCCCATATGCGAGGGTGATTGGAATTACACATGTGTAGGATATGCACGATCATTCGATTTATGACCTCAGTTTGGCCATTTGTCTGGGGGTGGAAGGCCGTGGATTTGTTGAGCTTGGTGTCCAGCAGTGACCAGAGGCTTGACCAGAATATGTTTATAAATCTACTATCCTGATCTGAGACAATGGTTTGTGGGTTTCAAAAATATACCCAGACTCGTTCAGAAGAGCTTGGCACTGGCCTCTGTTGTGATGCTCTTCTTGCAGGTGGCCATAATTGCCATCTTAGAAAAACGATCAACAACCACAAAAACACAATCATTTCCCCTCTTGGTGGATGAGAGGACCAACATGTAGTCCATGGAGATGGATTCCCATGGCCTGTCAGGAGTAGGCAGAGGGGTGTACATGCCTTGTTTCTTAGTGGTCGGTTTGGAAATAGCATAGGCAATGCATGACCTGATATACTTACTGACCTCCTGTTGAAGTTTCAACCAATAGAAATGTTTATGCAACATTGCCACTATCTTTTCAACGCCGAAGTGTCCTGCCACTCGACTGTAGCGGCCTTCCCAGATCAACTTTGCTTTCTCTCTTGATGGAACACAAATATGACCAAAATGTCACAACATCCCATCCTAAAGATGGAAATTATTGACAACTGCGTTTGCGCCCAACATTTGGTAGTTGGTGGCGAAGTCCGGGTTTATCTCATAGAGTTGGGGCCATCCATAGGTCTCATGGCCACAAGAGTCTAGCACCATGGTGAGTGCCGTGACTGGAAGTCTGATGAGGCAATCGATGATGTGGTTGGTGCTTCCTGTTTTATACTTGATGTTGAGGTGGAATTGCTGCAAGTATTTGGACCACTTATGATGGTGGTCATTCTACAATCTGCCTTGTGTTTGCATGAACTGCAATAGCTTATGATCAGTGTGGATGACTGTCTCCTTCCCGAGAATGTAATGTCTCCATTGGCAATAGTCTTGCACAATGGAGTACATTTCTTTGTCATAAGTAGGGTACTTACAGACAACATCTGATAGTGTCTCACTATGATAGGCCCACAACATATTCTGAAGCATCTGTCTCGATCTCAAAGGGATGCTCCAGGTCTGGTAGTGAAAGTACTGGGGCTGAGCATAAGCGCTACTTCAAATCATCGAATGCTTGTTGTTGGGACTTACCCCACACAAATTTATCCTTACTACCACCCATGGTTACTTGGCTGAAGTCCCATGCAATATGGGAGAATCCCAACACGAAACTACAGTATAAATTAGCAAGGCCCAAGAAGCTTCTAAGCTCAGTGAGTGTGGTTGGGGCTGTCCAATAACGGATGACTTGGATCTTGGTTGGATCCACATGTACACCATGCTGATCAACGATGTATCCCAGGTAATGGACCATGTCCATGCCAAAGGATAATTTTTCCAAGTTGGTGTATAGCTTGTGGTACCGCAGGGTGTGCAAAACCTGCTGAATATGTTGCAAGTGTTCTGCCCAAGTCTTGCTTTAAATGAGAATGTCATCCAGATACACCACTACAAAAGTATTGGTGAATGGTTGCAGGATATCATCCATCATCCTCACTAAAGTGGCTAGAGCATTTGTCAAGCCAAAGGGCATGACCAACCATTCAAAAATACCTTCTTTTGACTTGAAGGCAGTCTTCCATAGATCTGTCTGTTCTATCAGGACCTAGTGGTAGCTAGACTTCAGATCAATCTTACTGAAGTATTTCCCCCCCATGAGTTGATCAAGGAGTTCATCGATTCGAGGAATTAGATACCAGTTTCTGACTGTGATTTTATTCAGGGCCTGGTAATCAATGTAGAGTCGCCATGTTCCATCTTTCTTCTGTACCAACACGATTGGGCTCTCGCAAGGTGATGAGCTGGGATGGATGTGCCCATTATGGAGCAGTCCTTGGATTTACCGTTGGATATTTTCTTTCTCTAACAGAGAGCGACGATAGAGTGACCCATTAGGTAGCGGTGCGCTAGGGGTCATATCGATGGGGTTCTTGACCCGACAGTGCAGAGGTACCCCAGTAGGTGAGGAGAAGATATCCAAGTATGCTTCCACAACCTTATCCACTTGCTTCTGCTATGTGGAGAGGTTGCCTGCAGAGACCCTAGATGTGGCTGCGATCTTTCGCTCATTCTTAGATTGAATCATGGATAAGACAAACTTTCATGTCTTAGAGATGAACTTCCTACATTGTTTGGCAGAGATAAAGGAAATAACACTAGGTGGGATTGCCTCCGGTATACTATACAACTTCTTGTTCAAAGTAATAATAACATTGCGTGGCTTAGATTCATATATATCATGGCGTTTCCATAAATATGGTTGGCCCAAAAGAACATTAGAAACTTCGAGAGGGGAAACATCACACAATAACTCGTCTTTGAAGGGCTTGATGGCGTATGATAGGTAACATTGTTGGCTGATGCAGATGTCGCTTCCTTGGCGGAGCCATCCGATGGTGTAGGGTTGCAGGTACGACATTGTCGACAATGCGAGTTGCTTGACAACCTCTGCTAAGATGAGGTTCTCCTGGCTACTGCTATCAATGATGAAGTGCAATGGGGTATCCTTCACCGACATCTGTGAATTAAAAAGGCACTCGCCTTCCTCTGGCTCGTTTGGTTCACCGGGCTGGAGCTTGGTGGTAGAAATCGTAGCACTGGGTTCTGCATCAATGATTCATCTCCCCCTTTCTGGTTCTGAATTAGAGTCAGAACTCGCATCTGATTCAAAGGCTTTCACCTAAGCCACCAACGACTGCTTTGAGCGACAATCAATAGTGTTATGCCAGGGGATCTTATGGAAGTCACACCACTTCCCATTATCTTTCTTTGTCTTTCCGATGTCCTTCTTTACTTGCGGCCTAGAATGGTTGTCATGAGGCGGTCTACATTTGCTATGTCCTTTTTTCTACGGGTTGGGGCCGCCCTTTTCTGTCTTTTGCTGCGAGGGGTTTCCATGCAAAAATTTCCACGTCTTTTGTTTGATCTTCTGCTCGATTTTGATGACATATCGGTAGAAAATGCCCAAGGATGAGATGTCCAGAAACTCCATTTCGTCTTGGATGTATCTATACAGACTGTTGCGATACTTGAGCACCAAATGTCACTCATAATATTTGATACCCAGCTTGGTGCACAAGGTATGAAAGATATTTGTGAACTCAGGCACAACTTGGTCTCTTTCATGCTGCAGTGTGGTCCATTTTGTATATAGGTAATCATAAATTCCAACAATGTAGTATTGTTCCTTAATAACCTCCCTGAAGGACTCCCAGGTGACCATGACTGTAAATAATGAGGGTTCCTCTGTTTCCTTCTGCTCATAGAAAGTTTCCCACCAAGATTTGACATGGGTAATGACTTTGAGGAGTGCAAAAGTAATATTTTCTCTATTCGAGAAGATATGGAGAGAGAAATACCCTTCTATCAAATTCAACCATTTTTCTACAACATATGCATCTATTTGACCTTCAAATATAGGAATATAGAAGTTGATTTGTACCTTGAAGGGGGTGACGTCTTCGCTTGAGGACGATGCATTGCATGTTGGTAGCCATTGAAGGATTTGCGCAAGACTATCCATCATCTCGTTCCTCTGTTGTGTAAGGGATTCCTCGAGCAACATTTTGAAGGGATCTCCTAACCCATCGTCTGGAGAGGTCGCTTGGGTGTGCGAGAGATTTTGTCCTCAAGGGAAACAAGCTCGAGACCCAATTCTTTGTACCCTGATCTCGTTGGGGACATGCATTAAGAATGAAAAGGAGCAGACCACTGTGATACCACTGATCTTGATTTTATAAGTATAACGAAATGAATACAAATTATTATCAAAATATGCATAACACATAATAACAAATATATAGTAAAACTGGTTTCTATTCAATAAGGAAATAAGATGAAACTGTAAAATGCAATGGGAAACCAACTTGTTAGAATGGTGGCGGCTTATCTCTGAGAAGAGATGTGACTGCTATGCTCATTCACAAGAAGATAATTACAATGAGGCTCTCAAGGATTTTTTACAATAAACAGGAATGTCAAAAACCCTAGACATCCAAAAACCTAACCCTAGGAGATGAAGCACCAAAAGTCATGTGGGCCCTGTTTGGGTAAGTTAATACATCAACTTCCCGGGGTCGTAACTTTTGCATACGATCTTCATTTTAGGCGCACGATAGCCCGTTGGAAAGGTCTATGCAAGGAATACACATGTTTCCTATGGAGAGAATTACAAATGTTTACTGTGACGAGCCCTAAAAGCGCTATTTAGGGCCTCAAAACGACCTCGGAAGTCAGGGACTCGAAAACTAGGAAAAAACTGTCAAACTGGAAAACTACCAAAATGAGCTAGTTGGAATAGCTGGGAGGCCACCGACATCCATCTGGATAATTTAAAAAACACTATTTTAAACTTTATGCAAAATTTAAGTAGAAATGTCCAGTGGACGTCACTGAAACTTTTGTAGACCTCCTCACTACAGACAAATCCCAGAAAAAATTATCTTAATTTGAGTTATTCTTCTCGTGTTATGGACAAAATATGATTTTGGCTTCAAACCTTTTTTTGAAAAGTTTTTTTTTTGAAACATAGGTTATCATCTACCTACGTGGAAATCTGTTGATGTGCCCGCTGATGCGACACCATGGGTCCACATGGAACCCTGAGGGGGTGCCATGTCAACCCTGCAACCACACTGGCCATGTCTCTGATATTCATGATCCAACTTTCAATAAAAAATTCACTTAAAAGAAAGTTTCAGATCTCTACCCTCTTGGATGGTTAAGGTTCCTCATCTGGCATCCGAGTTTTCATGAAACTGGCTTAAAAGAAAAATCCTGAATCCCCATGGTCTTAGATGATGAAGGCTCCACAAGGGTCAAGTTTCCACATCCATTGAAATCCGAGTTTTATTAAAAAGTAACTTAAAATAGTTTTTTGGATATTTTGATTCAAGGTTCCCTGCATCCATGTTCCACATCTAGATTCATATTTTGTTTCAAAGAGGCTTTCAAATAATTCTTGGATTTCCAGATCCCCGAATAGACACAATTTCCAACGTGCTAAGGTTCCATTCGTACCTGACATGCCCAACTAGCACCCTATCATTCTCCACATGGAACCCACCTATTGGCTATTGGGATGGGTGGGTCCCATCCCACACCCTTACCCTAGTGCATGAACTTGCACATCTAGCTGACCAGACGATGGAGATCGACAGTTGAGATCAATCACAGACGTTTTAGTAGCAGGGGGGTTAACGACACTCCAAAGGTTTCGGCATAGCAATGTTCAATCCATATCTGGATTCGGCTTTCCAAGAAAAGGTCGCGTAAGGATTTTTTTGGATTTTTGGATGGTGGAGGTTTTGTTAATCAAGGTTCCCATCTGACATTAAGGTTTTCACAAAAATCCCCTTAAAAATATTTTCCATATTCTCGGACCTTCGTATGGACACATTTCGAGTAGGTTAGGGTTCTTGTATCTAGATCCTAGTTTTCACAAAAAGGTCACTTAAAAAAGATTTCCAATCTTGCTACTTGGATGCCCCTGCCACGGTGTCCACCACCATAGCCTGTCACCATGACCCTGCCCTTTAACCACCACGTGAATTACATGTCATCACGACATCGCTGTATGACAAAGTATTCATTTTTTTTTCAATTTTTTTCCCAAATTGCTCCAATTTCACAAAAAATTTCTTGATTTTCAAGAAACGGTTCAGCCGCCCAAACACCTACCAGCTCAACCTTTGTGCAGAAACTAGTCTCTCAACCTGTAATTGGCCCATATGGCCCAAGGGATGCAAACCATGCTCTAACACCAATATGTAATGTACCCAACTCCCCACTAGGTCACACTGCAACAAATTTATGCTCTAATACCAATTTGTAACATACCCATACCAGGAATCCCAAAAAGAATTTCTTTGATACCGATTTGTCACATACCCACTGCCTGAGTATCTCTAAATTTGCCTTTTTGGGTAAATTCAAATCTTCTGATACCATTCTTATGAATAAAGAACTTGATAAATGTAGAAATTCCAGGTCCTATCAGCAGTCTTCTTGGTCTTTCTTTGACCAAGCTAAGACACTAAGTTTTTCTGCTGTCATAAATTTTAATTCTGCTGTTTTATAACAACCAACTGTAGTTTTTGGTTTAGCTGATATGTTATGGTTGTTATCTCTGTTTGGGTGCTCTAGCAAGTAGTTTCATTTTAGGAGAAATACATACATGCTTTCCAAATAATAACAACACACCTAAACTATCTTTTATGCTGAAATATGGACAGAAATAAGAGCTTATAACAACAACTAAAATGCATGTGTAGACACAGGGATTTTTGGTCACATGACCCTGGATAAAACCCCCCCGGGGAAAACCAGTTTTGAGATATGATGTATATATGAGGTTGAGAAATAATCTTTTACAGTAAATACAATACAATAAGAACCTGGTACAATAACAACTCCAGGAAGAAGAAACTATCCAAGCTCAAACTGCCAGAAGGAGAAATGAATGGTGCGCCCCCTCTGAAACTGCCTGATCTGCTCCAGAACTCCACTGAGATGCCATAATGTAAATCCCCTCCACAGGAATGGCTGTCCTACTGCTGTGATCACTCTGCAACTGACATCAAGGAATTCTGATGGCTAGAAACTTCTCCAGGTAGCAAACAACTTGTGAATGCCATGCGCCCTCCTCAAAGATGAAGTCTCTCCACTGAGATAAGTATGAAAGCTGCCTCAAGCTGCTGTATAAGAAAGATAGCTGCCTGCCCTTCCTCACCTCATGCAACAATCCTCATGCTCTTCCTCCAAAAACTCCTCCTCCCATGAGCAAAAGTCTCCTCAAGAACAATGCGCCCTTCCTTTGGCCATTTGCCCCTCTTTAGGCAACAAAAGGGAAACCTAAGATCCAAGGG
>ML791794.1:78072-90799 GCA_009831015.1 Picea engelmannii
GGGAAGCATGTCCTGAGATATCTGAAGGGCACATCTGAGTATGGATTATGGTATAGACAGACGAATGAGGTGAAGTTGCATGGCTTCACGGATGCAGATTGGGCAGGCAGCCCAACGGACAAAAAGAGCACATCAGGAGGGATCTTTAGTATCGGATCTACAGTTGTTTCTTGGTATAGCAGGAAACATAGATCCGTGGCACTTAGTTCAGCGGAAGCGGAATACATGGCAGCGAGCCAAGCTGCATGTGAGGCTATCTGGATGAGGAAGATCTTGGTTGGTTTGTTTGGTTCTCACTTAGATCCGACAGTGATTTACTGTGATAATCAAAGTTGCATTAAACTCTCGATTAATCCTGTGTTTCATGACAGATCTAAGGATATAGATATCTGATATCATCATCTCAGAGAGTGTGTGCAGCGGAATATCATGTTGCTTCAATACATTCCTATGGAAGATCAGGATGCAGACATTCTGACGAAGGCGCTCACTAGGAGCAAATTCGAATATCACAGAGACATGATTGGGGTAAAGGATAATCCCTTTCTTGTTGAGAGGGAGTGTTGAAAAGTCAACAAGAAACATGTGTCTAATTTACTTTTCCCTTAATTAAATTAGACAATAAATATTAATCTATTATCTCATTCATAACTGAGTGATTTGGAATTGTAATAGAATTATGGGTGTAGTTAAGTGAGTTAATATCAGTTGTACTAGTTGTAACTAAACATGCACTAGTGAGAGTTCAGTTAATCAGTGAACTCACACGCAACTGAAGATTCGCCACGGTTAACTACATGCATGTCAGTTCCAATGGAGATCCAGTTGAGATAATAGGTGAAAGGGACAGTTTGGCTATCGGTTGTGATTTGTTCACACATGCAGTGAATATGCTTATGAGCATGTGCAAATGAGGCAATTGTATTCATTCGTTTCATTGTGAGAATTCAGATTGCAGAGTTTGTGCAGAGGAGGCAGGCTGTCTGGACACAGGAATTGGCGCATGTATTTGCTGATTTGTGTGTGACAGTGTGAGACGATTGTATTGTACTAAGAGCTCTTGGATTAGAGTTTTGTATGAGATTGTTTCATGATTCACGATATACATAATATATGATAGTGGGGTTTTTAGCTTTACGCTTTCCTGGTAAAACTTCTGTGTTGTGTGTTATTGATATTTCACTTTGTGCATTGTGGTTGTGATCATGGTTTTAATTGCTTCTGCAAAAGTAATAGTAGAAGGGATTCTGTATTTAACAATAGCGGAACTTGTTAGATCAAGAGAATCGCAGGAATACATTAAGTGTATCGAAATTTCTACAATTATCCTTTGGAAGTACTACCCTTTTTTTCCCATGCTTCCTCACAAGTTGTCCCGTCAATCTTTTACTTGTATGTGTGTACTAAGTACAAGTGTCATATCCTTGTGAAGAGATTAGATATCATTCAAGAAAATGTATTCCATTGTATTTTCCATGCATTTTATTATCATTTTATGATTGAACCATTCATGGGCATGGAGAGGAGACAAGCTCCCATGCTATGGAATTGTTTTCCCCTAGCTATTATGGCTAGAAATAACAAGAATTCCCCATGTACTTATGGTTGATAAGAGTCCACTAAAGTTGGGGAATCTTGCCATGAAAAGTGTGGAAGAAAATGGGGTTGGAGAGAGAAACCATGCTTACAATGTTCATAGTAGTTGAGGAAACACTTTCAAATATGAAACCCTAATATTGTTGCTTATTGCTGGTTCATTGTCTTGAGGCCAAGTGTTTTTATCCTAGTTTATTTCTAGAAGGAAAGCAATAGAATGGAAAAATTTTCACACTCTAAATAGCATTGGAAGGGAAGAGTACTATGAGGAAGTGTTGAGCAAAGAAAGAGCATATCTTCCTTATGTTGTGTGGGGTACTAGAAGAGAGTGCCATGGTTGGTTTGATGGTTGGATGAGTGTCTAGAAATATATTTAGTGAGTAGATGGCTTGCCATGATAATAATGGGTTGGGTTTAGCAAGTTTAGCACCTTATAGGATATTCCTTCACCTTGGTGGTATCATGATCTAGCTTGGGACACAACGCATCAGAGTGGTGCAACATAAGCATGGTGGGCCCATAACCCATAGGTCTGAGGATTGAAACCTTGCTCTCATATATTCATATGAAGCTTCTCCACAATCATTATGTCCATTGGATGTAGCTTGGGTGGTTGGGAGGAATGATTATTACCCTCTCCACCCAGGTTCAATTCCTTGTGAGTGGCATGTTGTGCCCTTAAATGGGTCTATAAGATGCTCTTGTTGTCGTGCCCTTAATATTTCAAAAATAATTGACCTCCCTATGTTCTCTCATGGNGGGGGGGGTTTCGTGGACATAGGGAGCACTGATATCCGGTGTCGTGAACCACATGGAAAAAATCACGGTCTAGCTTGGGGGTGGAACCCTTAACGAATTCCTATGTCTAGGTGGAAAATCACTCCTTAGCAACTAGTTTGGTGGATGTGGATTTAATTGCAGATAAGTATTCTTGGTTGTCTCCTTGTGGAATACTTTTATATTTTGCTAAAGCATTGAATTAAATGGAAATGAATGAATTTTGAGTATTAAATGTTCTTTCTGCCACTATTTTATATTTGTATACAAATTCTATAATATATTACTATTAGAGGTTAAATTTGGCCTCTTAGATGCTTAAAAAAGAAAATAAATCTCGTGTGTAGTGTTGGATTGCCAAGAAAGGCATCCAAAGATGCTACATTGCATCATAGTGAATTCCAACCAGATAATTTTAGATATAGAGGACAAGAAATCTAGAAATTACTTTTTGTGTGGTGAAGCTTGGGATTCTGGGAAGCATGTGTCTAGAAAAAAGACAACTTCGCAACCATATTTAAAGATGGATAAAGTTGGATGATTCTATAAGTTCGAAGTCTAGTTTGGGTGAATATGTTTTCAGTGAGGTGCATCATATATTCCACGCAAAGGAATTTTGAAGTAAGAAATGGGGAAAATGGAAGTGCAAATGTTTCTTCCAACAACCAATTTTTAACATCCCTAATTAAATATGCTTTCAATACAACTTTATCAATCAAAACACTCAAGTAGGCCTCTGATTTTAGATATGGCTTCTAGGTTAATAGATTAATTTATGATGTGGATAAGGTTGGGGATTCTCTTATTCGTAGAAGTGTTATGGTCTATTTTGGCCAATGTAATCTATCATGGCCTCCCATTTTGCCATAATTTAATACTTCTTTTTCCTACTACCATCTTGCTTTATAATTGAACTTAACCCTCTTATGATAGATTTCCATGCTCTTAAACTCAAAATCGTTTCACCAAACATTTATAAGTAATTGTTGCTCATTCTGTTATATTTCCTAAGTTCTTAGTGAATTAAAATGATTTTTTAAACTAGCCTTGCTAATGACAAATTTATCAGTTCAGTTCTTTTACCCCTAGTGTAATTTCGGTACATGAGTTCGTTTGTTAGCATATGTGCACACTCTCAAATGGAAAACGACCACCTAGGTTTTGAAGTTCTAGATGCTGGCATGGTGTGTGTCCCTCAATTTGTGCTTATGATCCTTTAAGCGACTGTGAGGTGGCAGTCAAATGATCGGTCAACGTCTTCTAGCGCACAGGTTGCTGACACAAGATATGGACAACAATGCTATTCATATGAATTTCATGTCATACGAATAACATATGAAATCGATACATGATTTGGTTTGTTTCTATAATTTTCAACTATGTCTAGATGGTTGTAGCAAATCAACGATAGCTCCATTTAATTAAGATTGTAACTATTATTAAGACTCTGGCATGCGTAATTGAAGGATTGCCCTCATCTCTGCATGTAGAGGCCTTCCTATATACTGATTTTCTCTGTAATGTATTGTCATGGAACCTATGATCATGTCTAATTGAAGTTGTTGGAGATCACTCTGATTTGTTGTTCATATTTGTTACAAAATGATTGCATGGATTGATGTGCGCAATGTAAATTGAGAACTCTGTTTTCATAATGTCAAATCCAGTTTCGATCCATGGTGTTTATTTGATCCTATTGCTATAACTAGTCAAGCTTGCTACTAGTTGGAAAGGGCCCATCAACCTAGGATGCATAACTAGTTTTTTAATTTTTTAGTTTAGTCATCATTTCAGTTTGATTCTTCATTAAAATAGTTATGCTCTGTAGTTTTAAATGTAGAGTTTTTATTTAGATTTAGATTATTCTGTCAATAGTAACTTTGCAATTCATCTTACACTTAAGAGATTGACAATTTCTTTAATTCTCTTTCATGCTTCATTGCCATTTGCAATCAATTTGATGTCGTATATGTTGTGTTTCTTTTGAATTGATGTCATTCCAAGGACTCTAGTTTGGTTTGTTACAATGATTGGGGCTCTTGAGAGTTGAACTCACCATTGTGAAAGTACAGGAACACTTAAGTGTAAGAGAGTACCTTGAGCCTTGATTAAGAGGAACTCTTAATAGGCCAATACCTGGTTTTAACCTGATTCTTTTGTTTAATTTCAAATGAATACGTATGTTAAAATGAATGGAAAGAATCTCTTTGAGTCATAGTTGCATAGATCCAAGTAATATGAATGCAAAGTTGTAGTTTCACCAATAAATATTTGTCATATTTGACATAGCAATTTGCATCCTTAGTTTACGAGTTTATGGATTTCATCATTTTCCTTTTTAAGCTAATAATTCCAAGATTTGATCAATAATATTTTGTAGGAGTTTAACTCTTTTGTTGATTGATTTGGGTAATAGCTTGAATGGTATGCATTCTCATAAAAGTTAAATTGCAGTAGTTAGACTTCATTTGGTTGATAAGTTAATCATTTCTCAAGTGCATGAACACTTAAACCTCAAGTGAAAGATTGCATTATATGCCAGTAATGAAACCTCAAACTAATGAACTAATCACTATTCATAGGTTTGATTCCCAATTTTGAGTATTTTGGTTTTCTCACACATTGAAGTCTTAAGTATCCATTAATTAAACAAGATTTCATAAGAAGACATATCTATGCATATACTATTAAGAACCTGAATATATCTACAAATATAATCACCACAAATACTGAATGCACATTAGATCCACAGATCAAGATAGAAGAAACCACACTTTATTATTACCAAACCCTTGAGGTAGGGAAACACCATACAATGGATCCTATTATGGAAGGGATCCTCTCCTGTTCACTTGCCTCTTCAAGGGGGCATCCTCCTATTAAGTTATCGCTCCAAATACAATAATTCTCTTCATATATCATTACATTGTTTGAACCCCTTTATATAGTTCTACCATCACCTAAGAACATTTTAGAGGAGGAATATTCCAGAAGTAGAACCTTTTAAGAAGTCCTCTTACATTTATTATATCTAACTACCATAGTGGGTCTTACTTAATAATATAATGGACCTAGTCCACTTTACATTGAATGACCTCTACTATTATAACTATGGGCCCTCTGCTTCCCCCCACTACCTCTCTATCTACCTTACATTCCATCCCCCTTATGAAAGCGTTGTCCTCAATGCTTGATGTACAACCATATACCAGGGTCCCATGGATAAGTGTGGACCATAGTGCTGAAGTAGACTAGAGAATTAGGGTCCCATTGAGAAATGGTAGCCACCATGCTGAAGTAGTCCAACTGCCATTGTAAACCAGGGTCCCATGTCCAATTTCTCATGTGAACCCCACATGGAAGATATCGACACCCAATAACCAACTGAAAATGATGCTCCCAATACTGACACCTATCATGTGGATCCAAATAAGAATATCCATCCACATAGTGGGAGATGATCAAAGATGAATATGGAAGAACAATACCATTGTAGAATATGTACGCTGGACGCTGGTAACTAGCTCCTGATGTTGGACATTGATGTTCTCTATAGAAGGTGGAGTAGAGTCATCAAATAAAATATGAAAGTGGTTGTCATCCCAGAAATGACAACTATCCATATACCAATCATCACAATCGGCCTCAAAATCATACCAAACATATATTTCTTGATTATATTCATCCATGATGTCTGCCATAAGAAATATCTCCTGCATGTTATTCAATGAATCTTGAATACTACAAAAACTATCATTGAGGCCATCTGCGAGGACATGGAATCTAGCGTCCAATGTGTCATACAATTGGGATTTGAATGCTTCAGTAATTTGTAGAATTTGTTTGAGGGTTTGAGAGGAAATAGCCATCTGATCACCCTATGAACTCTTCGGTCCTACAACCATCATGAAAAAACCCCAAAAAATGACCAATAAGTTACGACAGAAAATCATGGTTTTTTTTTGAAAAACCCTAAAAAACTGTTGAATTTAAAATGCTCATAACTTCACTTCCTTGACTTCGTTTCGGCCGATTTTTTTTTGAAATTGGGTAAAATTGTGAGAGGAACTCAGATCTGTAATTTGTTTGGACAAATTATGCATCCAGCTGCTACATAAATAAATAAAAAAATCCAACCGCCGTCCGTGGAAAAATCCTTGAAAAATTGTAGATTTTAAAACTTCAATATTTTGACTTTCCGGACTCCGTTTTAGATGATTTGTTTTTTTAAATTGGCTGTTTTTCTGAGAGGAACTCAGATCCACAATCTGTTTCTGCAAATTTTTCACCTAAATATACCTAAAATATCTGGAATGTTGCGACCCTCGTTTTTCTTTTCTGAAAAAACAATCTGCAAAAATAAAAAATATTTGTCCACAATGTCTGCCAAGGAAAGTGCTCTGATACCAATTGTTAAGAACTGAATAGATCTGCAAATACAATCACCACAAATACTGAATCCACAATAGATCCATAGAGCAAGATAGAAGAAACCACACTTTATTATTACCAAACACTTGAGGTAGGGCAACACCATACAATGGATCCTATTATGGAAGGGATCCTCTCTTGTTCACTTGCCTCTTCAAGGGGGCATCCTTCTATTGAGCTATCGCTCCAAATACAATAATTATATTCATATCTCATTACACTTCTTGAACCCTTTATATAGTTCTACCATCACCTAAGAACATTCTAGAGCAGGAATCTTCTAGAAGTAGAACCTTTTAAGAAGCCCTCTTACATTTATTATATTTAACTACCCATTTATTATATCTAGCTACCATAGTGGGTCTTATTTAATAATATAGTGGACCTAATCCACTTTACATTGAACGACCTCTACTATTATTAAATAAGGCCCACTATGGTAGTTAGATATAATAAATGGGTAGTTAAATATAATAAATGTAAGAGGACTTCTTAGAAGGTTCTACTTCTAGAAGATTCCTCCTCTCGAATGTTCTTAGGTGATGGTAGAACTATATAAAAGGGTTCAAGCAGTGTAATGATATATGAAGAGAATTATTGTATTTGGAGCGATGGCTCAATAGGAGGATGCCCCCTTGAAGAGGCAAGTGAACAGGAGAGGATCCCTTCCATAATAGGATCCATTGTATGGTGTTGCCCTACCTCAAGGGTTTGGTAATAATAAAGTGTGGTTTCTTCTATCTTGCTTTGTGGATCTATTGTGAATTCAGTGTTTGTGGTGATTATATTTGTAGATCTATTCAGGTTCTTAACATATACTATATATCTTGACATAGAATGCAACACATTGTTCATCCTGATATGAATATGTGTATACAAGATCAAAGTGTTTGAGAATTAATCTTGATTCCCTTGGAATTCTTCACGAGTTGAGTGTGCTTTGTATTTTTGGATTGATATTTTAAGTAGAAAAAATTCACCCTTTATCCGATAGATATTTTGTTTGCAACTCATAATATTACGTCCTCGATTGACCATAGGGTTTATTAACGACAAATAAATAACCCAACAATCTATTTGGCCTTTCTTGGTCATCTAGAAAAGTTTTCATCTTTTGGCCATTGATGAGAGCCCAAAGAAGGCTTTCCAACTTGACTAGATTTCTCTTAGTAACTTTACGTCATTCTTGGAAATTTAGGGAATGTTTCCCTAAAGAATGTGATGCAAAAAAAACTACAAACTAGAGGCAATACAATCATATGTTTGGATGTCTCTTTCAAGGAATGTTGCACTAGAAAAAAACATTGTTGTTATTGAATGCTAGAATTAAGACATGCCTATAAACCGTACTGTTCTTTAGAGGGATTTCCTATCTAAATCCTTAGTAGCTATTATTATCCCCGAATTTTAGGGATAAATAAGGAGGCGATGTCTCGAGGACCTTAGGTTGCATACATGGAGCACCGAGAGATCACATGACTAGGAGTGTCCACTTACACATTTGGAAGCTCGCTCTACCACCATAGTTTGGATCTATCATCAGAGAATCCACCACACTAGCTAGCTTCTGGAAGGCACCTGGGTCTTTCTCCATGAAGTACAAGTCTTGTATTGTGGCACGTAATCACCCTAATATTTTAGGCATTTAAGCATGTTGTATTAAAGATGCTTTTGATCATAGAATGATTGCTTGGACATTATGATTTTGACCCTGTTTCACCTTGGTGAGTGTCATTAATTTCCTAGTAAGTGGCCAAATTTTGGGAAGGGGTGCAACTGGGGGTCCCTTGAGGGGTCATCGTACCATTCCTGACCATACTTATCACTTTCAACTCATTACATTCCCATAAAATTACCTTATTCTAGGCCCTTTAACTTTAGTGACCCAAGAAGGGAATGTACCTCATTTCATGGGAAGAAGAGGTTGAAGGCCCAGAGGGATGGTGGCTAGCAAAAGATAAAAGCCTTAAATATAAACCTTCTAAATTCTTTCCCAGACAGGTCTTGAGAACGATGAACTTCTTCTCTTAAAAGAATTGAAGACTTGCAAAATATCAAATACATAATAAATATCTCGCTTGAATGTAAGACTAACACAAGTGCATTATAACACTTTGTATGGTTACCCCTATGGCACTTTGTGGACATCTTTTTTCAAGTGACACTTTGTTACTTCCCCCCAAGCTAATCGATTCACTATTGGGAGTGTACACGTGTTTGTATCATTAATTAATTAGTAAATGGAAATAAATGGGCTTGGAAAAAGGTTGCATTGAAGACGGAGGTGCAACACACCCTCTACAAAGGCACCAATAATTGAGAGAATACTAGCCCTTGTAATTCATGAAACTAATTGACCTATGAAGTCTAACCCCCTATCCACCTTATCATCCACTGCATGACCTTGAATGGGCATCCTTGGGAGCATCTCCTACTTGAGGGTTTTAGTTTACCCAATAGGACTTTTATGAAACACCTCCCATTCTTAAATTTGGTAATTTGTATAGGGTCTTTGAGCACTTGTTTGATTTGATGAGGTAGTTTTGATGCACATGTTTAGGTGCCTTTCTTAGTAGATGTGGTTTATACTTTTCATGATATCTTCAAATTGATATCTTTGGAGAGCGTACCTATTTGTTTTGCAGGACCTTGCTTGATGACCAATTTTGGGAGAACAAGCCTAGCTTGGGCTTCCATGGGGCAAGAATCCCACATGTTGGATGCCAAGGGCCCGCATATTGAATGAAGACCACATGCTTTTGAGGCCTAGAAGACACCTTGGATGACGTCACCATGCCTTCACAAGCCAAATGATTTTCTTTGGAGGCCTAAAACATCACCTTAAGGGCTTGATGTCATGCTTGAGGGGATTGAGGTGGTGATGAGGAAACACGACACGATTTGAAGGAAGGAGGTCTTGAGGTAAGATGAAAAGGCAAGGATTGAGGACACATGGTTTTTGGAAGCCTAGCACACCCTTCTCCAAGCCCAATGACTTAGCCCAAGTGCCAAAATGTGGCCTCAAAGGAGGTTGACGTCACCTCTTTAGGGTTTTCCTTGTGCAAATTCAAATTTTAGTTGAATTGTTTAGTGTTATTTGTGTAAAGGGGAAATATTAGGGATATTGACCCCTATCTTGTGGTTTACCCTAAAATTGTGTGGACAAACTATGTCTAAGACTTTTTGTATAAATAGTGATAATTTGTTTCTCATTTGAAGATAACTCTCCCAGGGTGGAGAAGACTCCTAGCTGAAATTTGCATCCTCTTTGGGAAATATCTTCTCTCTTGTGCACTTGTTATAGTTTCTCTTTGCTATTGGATGTATGGATGATGCGCTAGCTCTCTTGGAGGATTATTTCTTTCTTATGGTGGAATTTGCTTGGTGAATTAGGCTTTCATCTTGTTAATGCTTCAACTTGGTAAGGGTTTCATGGTTATTGTTCTCTCTTCTTGGTTGCAAGATTAATGTGATGATATATTTGGGAGTATAAGGGCCTACAACCCCTCGCCAAGTCCATTTTTATTGTTTGGAATAATCTATCGTGCAAAGGATACAAGGAGGAGTAAAAGGGTTTACACCCTCCTAGGTTTTCCTTGGGGAGTAAAAGGGATTACACCCCCAAGGAAGTAACTCATCCAACTTGTTTGATAAAGAGACTCCATTTACCCAATAGTTAAAGGCACTAGTTCGATTGCATTGGAGAAATAAAATCTTGCATTGGTAAACGTGAAATTTTGGAATTTTGAGATTCTCTAAATTGGAAAGTGATCTTTGTGCCTAAGGTACCTTTGAGCCACTAGGGCATATTGTTCCTTGGAGTAATTCTTTCTGATATTACAAACTTTAATCTTCAGACATTAGGGCTGCATAAACCCTAATACAAACTTCTTAATAATTCACAAACCAACCGTCAAAAGTTGCTAGAAGTTGCATAAGCTTAACACACTTTTTGGGTGGATTCTTAGCAAGTTTTGGGGGATGATTTCTTTTCTGTAACAACTTGATTGCTACAGCCATAAGGTTGATAATTATCACTTCTGTAACTTGTTTATAATATGCCTCAATTTTATGCTAAAGTCTTACTATTTCACTCTTGAGTTAGACTAGTCTTTCCTAGCTTGTCTCTTGCTTATCCAACTAGAATTTTAGCATTCAATTTGAAGATCTTATTATCTTCTTATTGATTATATATATCACTTATTGTTGCTGAAATTAGGGGCAGCAAGATTAAATTGTTTGTCCACCTAACACATTACATGCATAATTGGCCTTCCTTGTGTCTCAGGCGGGTACAAACACTCTCGATAGGTACACAAAGACTTGGAAATATTAAACCACTTCCAAGATGAGTCATCAAAGCCACGTTTCACATAAAAACTTGACTTGTAGGGGCATCCATTCATACATATCACTAGGGTCTCATTTCCCCCTAGGGTTACCCATGATTGCCCCTCGAGGTGACCACTTCACCTCTGAAGTGATGGGAACACCTATCTAAGGTGATAGTGGGTAGCTGCTCTCTTAGTTGTCACCATATTATGGTTTGGGTTGGGCTTTGCCCAAACTGCAACTTGTGCGATAACAATTACTACTAAACAATGTCTCATGAAAAAACTAGTTCACCACTTTGCAATGTAGGAAGAAAAAAACAAGTTTTTTAGCATGCTTTGCACATTGCTTCTCATCTCCACCTTTTTTGGGCACACAAACAATTTTTACTGATTACTAACTGCTATGCTATAGTAGAAAATAAAACGAGCACACCCACATTTCCTCTACCCACAATCAAATTTGTCATGATGTTTTGTTTAACACAAACTAAATTTATTTATATTAAAAGGGTTGCACCAAAGAAATAACATCATAAGGTCTACATAAGAGGGAGTATAGACGAATAATTGGAGTAACTAAAATAGTAACAGTAGCAACAAAATTTAATATCCTTGCTGGGCTATTCAATGATTTTCCAAACTAATAATATCTTTACAAAATTTCCCAAGGCAACACCAAATTTTAAAAAACATTAACTACATATTTGAGGTAGAATCATGAATGTCTAAATCCCATGAGAGTTGAAGAGGCCCATATTCTATATCCATTGGTGCATTACCTCGATTATAATTTCCCGAGTCGTTCTTAGCAACAACATCAGGGGGGAAGGGTCTGTAGAAATTTTAATACAAATTATGTATTGCCTAGATTCTCATGATCTAACAATTATATGCCACTGTTAAATACATAATCACTTCTACTAATATTCTTGCAGAATTTAAAACACGATCGCCAATTGCAATATCAAGAAGAAAGATCAATCACACATAACACATGTTTTACCGGGAAAGCATAAAGCTAAAAACCCCACTATCATATATTATGTATATATCATGGATCATGAAACAATCTCATACAAAACTCTAATCCAAGAGCTCTCAGTACAATATACAATCGTCTCACACTGTCATACAAAAATTGACAAATTCATGTGCCAATTTACTGCTTCTAGACAGCCTGCCTCCTCTGCGCAATCCGTGCTAATGGAAATCCCTACAATGAATGAATTCCTCTTGCCTAGGCTGCACAATCCTCATGGGCACATCCAATGTGTGTGTGGTTGCATGAGTGCACTCATTAATGTCACAACTGATAGTCAAATTGTCCCTTTCACCTGTTATCTCAACTGGGTCTCCACTGGATCTGACATGCATGTAGTTAACAATGGTAAATATTCAATTGCATGTGAGACTACCGATTGTGAATTAATTAATAATTAATTCACCGATCTCTCACTAGTGTAAGTTCAGTTACAACTAGTACAACTGAGCTTAACTCACTTAACTGAGTTAAACTACTTCACAACTCACATAACTACACATCCAACTCTGTTACAACTTCAAATCACTCAATTACAACTAATTCGACT